>WBMZ01002999.1:0-89759 GCA_013400975.1 Atrichornis clamosus
GCCCTGCCCGGGGTCCCCTGCCGGCAGCGCAGGTGGGGCGGGGAGCGGCCGCGCACCGTGCGCGGCACCGACCGGCGGCTCCGGACTCCGCTGGGCTCCTGGGCCGGTGCCGGTGCGAGGCGCCGGGGACTTGGCCGTGCCGCGGCCCCGAACCGTCCCCGGCTGGAGCGGGGCAGTGCCGCGGTCGCAGACCTCTCCTCTGCACGGTGCTGTGGGGGTCCAGTACACCGGTGTTCAGAAACGCTGCTTTTGTGGGTGGAAGCAGGAGCAGAAATGGCATTTCCCTAACAGCGGAGAGCAGCTGTGCTTCCTGCTCTGTCACCCTTCCACTTGTCTCAATGAGCGTCCCTACGAGCTCTCTCGCCCTGCTGTCAGCCTCGTCCTTCCTCCACACTAGCTTCTCACCACCCACCCGGGGAACCCTGTACTTCTCCCATCCAACTCTTCTCCTCAATCCACATCCCTGTCCTGACCCTGACCCTCTGCCCTTCTCCTTCCAGTCATCTCCTGCCAACTCCCTTGTGCAGCCCGAACCACAAAGTGATGATTTCCACCAGGTTCAGAGCCTGGAACTCCCTTTGCCCCTCTCCATGTCTCTCTAGTGCTTCCCATGAACCACCACTAAAAAAAGATTATGTTGAAATTGGTATCGTTTGAATATCCTCTACATCTGGCATGATATGGGACAAAGTTATGCAGTTGTTTCTCAGGTCTTCCATATGTGGGTCACCAGAAGTTGTCACTTCTCAAGAGCAAAGGCTCTTGAAACCGACTGTCTGTGGGTCCATCTCCCAGAACTGCATCACCCAGTTTGGACACAAAACGCTCCTGAACAACACGTAATCCCACAGCAAGCAGCGGGTTTCCAGGCGGCTGGCATGTGTGCACATGGTGTCTGGAACAAAAAAGGCTTCTGGCCCCCTCCCTCTCTCTGTGCGCCTGTGTCCCAGTTAACAGCACTCCGGTCACTCCCTGGGACCCGCCTCCATCCGCATGTGCTGTGAAGGGCAAGGAAGCTGTAGCCCCTGTCTGAGTGCCGCGGCAGCTTTGGGAAGGTGCGGGCAGTGCTGACGGTGGAAGGTGGTGCAAGGGCTCACAGGAATGTGCCCACAGAGCAGAGCAGACGGCAGGATTGTGCAGGAGGTGACCAGGCGTGGCACAGAACATGCAGGAGATGCAGAGCAAAGCAGTGGGGGCCGTTTTTAATATAAATACTTTACATTTTTATTTCCATTTCTCTGAAAAGTTTGTATACTCAGGCCAATACAACACTTATTTTTACTGTGGTAGTAACTCATGCCACTAGAATAAATGTTGCAAAAATAAAGCCCATAGATTTGATGCCCTACAGAGCGATTTCATCACTGGCTTGTCAAGCCTTGCTGCTGTACACTGTGGCTCCATACCAAATAAAACATACTACAATAACAACAATATGACAGCAACAAAACCCATGGTAGTAATAATGTGTATGCCTTTTATTCAAGGCTTTGCTTGTTTCTTGGTAGCTAATACATACCTGATAACTGCTGTTTTCAATGATCACTAAGCTATTAAAAAATAGAGACAGAGCTACTGAAGGGCTGGGGGGAGGGAACCCCTACCCCTCTGTGCCTCATGAGAACAGATCCCAGCTCTTGCCTTCCCTGTCCCAAATCAGGTCTGCTCCATCCTCTTCCCAAGTCACCCCACCAATTAATCTAAACTCACTTCAGGCAGAGAGTCTCTCCTAAAAAGCTGCTCCCTGTATATCAACAGGACCTCCTTATTTGTTTGAAAACAAAACTTAAAGTCCTTATAAGCAATTATCCTAAACATCCTAGAAGGCACAATATACGTTTTTTGAATAAAGAAACAACTGTGTCAGACCACAGATCTGATACGCAGTCTCCCCCAAGTGACTGGGAGAAACTCAACCACATAATTTGTGATGAGGTTGCTGATGATAGTAAGCATATGAAGAAATAATGAGCAAAAATAAAATCTATTTTCTTATTACTATCATCTGACTAATCCTTTAGAGTGTGGGTCACTGGCCAGCGCATGGGACGTATGGGAGACAGCATAAGGCAGGGAGGATGCTTATTAAACTAGAAAGTTTCATGGTAATACTAGAATTTAAAACTTGATTAAAATAGGAAATCCATATGTGAGTTCACTGATGATCTGTTTTTTAAAATGTAATTTCCTTAAGATAGGTTTATCCAGGCACAAATCAAACAGGCAAATAAATTTATGTAAACCACACTATGGGTGAGATATAAAACTAGAATAAGCAAAAATGTCTTCTGCAAAGACTTTTACCTGTGTACTTTGGCTGCACAGCATAAAGGGGCACAAAGAGCTGGAACTGCAGCCACCACATGCCCCAGTAATGACACATCCAGCCCCGGCAGCTGCCCACGAGGGACTGCAAACCACCAGGTAAGGCACAGGGGTGGCTTTCTGCCACTCACAGCTCTGTGCCTGCACTGCCTCCTGAGCACAGGCACTGGCCATGGGCAAGTTGCAACACCTCACGGGCTACAAACCTGTGCAATGTCTACACTTGCAAAGGGTTAGGAGGCCTAATTGCCCATGAGGTGGTTGAGAAGTGATGCAGAAATGCATCACACAAGTGAGGTGACTAGACAATTATATTTGCTGTTTTATATTCTTATAGAAAGAAGCAAGAGAGAAAATAAGGTATTTTATGCACTGTTACAGATGCCAATCTTGCTGGCCACTAGTGGCACAGAAGTAGGAGAAGTGTTAAAAATATCTCTTGTATCAGAATCCATGAAGCTTCTTCATCAACACTGATGGGTTGACCACCAGATCACTGTGTTGACAGAAGGACATGACTGGACCATGTAATAACTGTTTTGCAGGGACAAATCTTACACTATCTTGCAATCATAACTGTGCCTTCTAAGAGACTTAAAGCTGATAATTTGTATGGACACATAAATGATCTCTGACTATACTCTTCTCAATTCACCTGCTCTTTGCGCAGGGGGAAGTTCTGACCCACCGGCGTGGTCTCCATCCTGCTGGTCTCATTGGTCTTCCTGCTCCCCATTGCACCTCCCCCTAATTGCAAATTCTCGTTCACAGCCCAACAACGACCTGCACAAGAAAAGTGCTGTCCCACTCTTTCCCAGCGAGACCTCCTGCATGGCAAACCCTGATGGATCTGCTGCCTCGCCTCTGTGTTGTGTTGCAAAACCTGCCCTGGGGCCTGCTTTGTTTGTCCTTCAGAGATTTCATGTTAGGAGGAGGAGAAGGAGGAAGAGGAGGAGGATGCCCTCCTTAACCAGTCACACAGCCTGGGGCAAAATCCTCTGTAAACTTCCTCCTATCAGTAGCTCAAGGTCATCCAGGTTTTCTCAGAGTTCACACCATGTCCAGAGCTACAGGCTGGTGCAGCAAGAGTCCTGTGGTCATTTTTTCCCACGGAATTTGTCCAGCTCAGAGCTTTCTCTTGAAACTCTGGAGCTTTCCTGTGGACTTGTCCACCAAACAATCTCTTTTCAAGGAAAACAAATGTCCCCATTAGTTTGTTTTATACACTTTTTTTGGAAGGTGTTTCCTAAGCATGGAGGGTTTAGCCTTGTGAAAGTCACCCTTGAGAGGAATTAATTATATCAATCCATTAAACCACATCCAGTAATAGATATACGCATATATTTCTTAACAGAATTTTTCCTCAGACAGAAACATGACTCATAACTTTCCCAAACCTGAAGTTGTGCAATTTCAAAGGGACCTTGCTGGGGCAGAAAGAACACGATTAATAACCAAATTCAGGTGCAAAGTGAGATTCAAAGATTCCCAAAATTCAGAGAGGTTTGGTCCTGGGTGTTTGGTTTTCACTCATCACCACGTCCCTGCAGTCTTTGGTACCGTTTGGCAAAGGTTCCGTCTCAGGGTTGCTGTGGCAGCCCAAAAGAGCTGTGGTGGGGCACTGCTGTGAGGGACTGCACATCACCCACACCCACACGGGCAGCCAGCCTGGGCCTCGCTGCAGGAACTCCCAGGGAAAGCAGCTGCAGCAGGGCTGCCACTGGAGAGCCCCAAAAACATGGATTTCTTTAGTAACACTTCATCTGGTTCTGGGGTGAGGAGGAAAGGGTGAAAAGAGAGCGGAACAAAGAATCAAGTAGAAGGGTATGGCAGGGAGCTAAAGGGAATAAGAAAATAGAGACTGGACAAAAATGAAGGAATTACAGAAGTTTGGGATTTTTATTTTAAGAGGAAAAGGAGAGAAAAGGAAATTACATGAAATGGGGAAAATGAGGAAATCATGAAGAAGGGAAAGAAGATGGGGAAGTAATAAAGGAAAAGGTGGAGAGTAAGTAGGAAAAATACAGCATTGGTATACTTTAATTCTATTTTATTACACTTCCTCCAATGAGGATGGGAGTCAAGGAGAGAAAGGATCCAACTTCGCTTCCAGGAAGATAGTCAGTGCCTTCTCTTGGAAAGGGAGGAGCTCACTGGCACTTTTATTTTTCCTGTTATGCCTTCTGAGAGCAGGGTTTACAATCCCTAGGAAGGCTGAAGCAGGCAGCTGCAGACTTCCAGGCAGCAGGGAGGAGCTCTGCCTTGCGGGCAGACCCTGGGGACCTGCCTTCTGTCTATTCAAGGCCAGAGGTGATTTTCCCTCTCACCCAAAACTAGTCGGAAGAGTGCTGGCAGAGAGGCAATGCTGTGCTCCTGAAGTCAGAGGCAGTCGGGACTCTCCAGGCTGCGGCACTGCGTGTGGCCAGATTTTCTGCTGAGCAGGAGCTGTACATACGGGAAATGCCACAGGGCTTTTCACTTCGGCTGAGCCTCCTGTCAGCTCGCTCTCCAACTGTTCAAGCTGTAGACAGAGAAACTCTCAGACAGAGCTCAGCTTCTGCTCTTTTTAGGTGCTGTAAGGAGGCCAAAACACTTGAACCCCTGGTGTAATAACTTTCCCTGTGGTTATACACTGATGTCATAAATTTGATATTATAATGTCAAATGGAAGCTGATGAAAAGGAGAAGCTGGGCAGGGAGGAAGGAACCCTAAAATGTTGACATTTGTCTTAACGAGAAACTGAATCCAGAAAGAACAGCCAGGCAATTGATTTTGTAGAGAGGAGTTCTCTTCAGGCTGCCTCATGCAGACGGTCCCCCCTTCAGCACATCTCTGCGGTGCGAGGGCGATGCGAGGCAATGGCAAATTACAATAATCTAACGTGGTTACAGAACTCACCCAGGCTTTTTTATTTTTTTCTTTCTAACCATAGTGACTGAACAGCCTGAAGGAGATTTCTTTATCCTACAACCTGGAATTTGGAGCAACTGTAGCTCATGTAGTGCTGACAGAATCCACAGAGCAGATGAATTTGCTTCCCTCTGGCTACATGCTTATTCTAGATAATTCCAAGGGGCAGATTTAAAGGATGTTCATCTCTTAGAAGCTCATGCTAAAAACCCATTCAGTTGCATGGAGACCCAGAAAGCAGGTCACCGTTCCCATGGTCCTAAGCTCAGAAGCTCAGACTAGACCCAAAGAGGCAGCCTTTAAGGGACAGATATGTCCACTACAAACAAATGGAAATGTCTAAATTAATTTAGTGGAGTCTGTAGTCAGCCAAAAGATGGTAAAACCAAACCTGTACTAAGTTGGGACTGTGGACTGGTGGGGAGGAACCACTTGAGTCCAAGGCATCTAGCTTTCCTAACAACACAGACTAAATCTGAGGTCCAAAGAAGTGCCTTCAGTGCCAGTTGACACTGACAAGCTCTGTTGAAAGGAGGCACCTTTTTACACTTCCAATTTGGCAGGAAATGAGGGGATTCACAACGCTGTGAATCATCCTGATTGACAAAGGTCTCCGAAGTGGCTTTCAAAGATTGGCCCATCGCTATCACTGCTGACTCAAGTAAGCCTGTCAAAGTCACTGCTAGATGGCAGCTGTGACTGCACTGCCATCGATAGCTCCATGCAAATTATCCCTCAGTCTTCTGCAATTATTTAATGAATTCAAGGGGCAAAGTAGTTCCATTAAGAAAAATGAAATTGCTGCAGAAGTTCCTGACTAAGGAGAAACATAAATCTCTCCCAGCAAGAGCATGAACCACTAGTGTACTCACTCACCCGGCAGGCAGCAGCCTCCATCCAGGAGCAGACAGATCTGGGAGCGATTCTGTCCTTCCCCTCAGGAGTTAGCTCCTCATCTCCCATCTTTTGGACGAGGAGGTGCCCTGGCTTGGGGCATCTCTTCTGCAGGGCAGGCTGCTGCAGCCAGAGCTGCACGGCAGCAACCGGACCACCCCAGCGTGGCTGTGAATCCCGGCCAGCAATGGGAGAAAAAGATTTCAGTTTAGGCTTTTCATAAGTCTGTTCTTTCCACTAGTAATTAAAGTGACATTTTCCCTGCCATCTGTAGGGTTTTTTGAGGATGCAATTGAGTGATCTGTCAACAGTCCTAGTTCCAGGAGAAAACAGAGCAAAAAGACCGCCTGCTTCCCTGAGCAGAACCTAAAGAAATGAAAAATGCCAACCTTGCAAAAATGGGGCTGTTTGCCCTTGCAAGCTCATATGAATACTTTTGAAGGGAAATAATAGCCTCTAATATTCATTCTCTTGAAGAATAAAATTCATCCAAACATTTCAAATAGGAAATATGACCTTGGATTAACTAACCCTGTATTAATTATGATAGTAAAAAATCCATTTTAACAAAATTGATTTGCTCCACAAGGAATTTTTAAAAAATAATTTCAAATGGTAGAGTTTTTGAATTCACTAGTACTACAAAAACTATTTTCCTTTACATTTATCTCCTTTCTTTGTTTTTTTCTTCCCTTTTTTTTTTTTTACCATCATGACTAGTTTTTATAGAGCTCATCTGTTGGAAATTGTTAATACCTCTCATGTTTCAGCAATCTGTCAAGACCAAGCACTATTAGAAATATCTATGTAATAATCATCTTTCAGGAAATAATTAAAATGGTACATACAGGATTAAGTTGGAAAAGGCTGAAGTTCTGAGATCATACAAATATACATCCTTTAGGAATAAAAAATTATATGAAGACAGGCAGAAGAGGAAAACAAAATAATTAAATTATCTACTAGAAAATGGGTGATGATCCTAGAAAACAGACTGAGTCTATGTTTATTTTTTAAGTGTATAAAAGAGGGAGAGAGGGGTATTTTGAAAGCATTTGTATTGTTTTCCGAATTATTTAAGACTTAAGAGAATAGATATTAACAACTTTAGTAGCTAATCACTGAATACCCTAACAGAGAAGCATAACCTGAATATGTGCTTATCATTTTGGACAAATATGACAATTATAACATTGCAGTGAGTGTTGGATCCCAAAATCCCATTGCTAAATGCCATAGATCAGAGACAAAAATCCCTACCCTAAAAATATTTTAAAATCTAAGTATGTGATACACATTCCAGGCTGCCCACAGACAAACAGAGGCAATCAAGAAATGATGAGATGGTGCACTGGTCCCCTCAGAGCGCCCACACAAGGAGGTGGGAGGCCAGGAAGGAAGGGGCTAAAGGCAGATGCGCTCACTGATATCAGTAAGTGCAAGTCACAGAAGAAATGTGGACACAGATATAGTAAGAAATCAGGAACTCAGCCCCAAAACTATCAGAGGTAATCAGGGTTACTGGCTTTGTGAGCAGGTAAGGGCAGCAACATGTGCCGGTTAGATGGATGCAGTCCTGGAAGCTGAAGTCATGCAAAAGAAATGCTAGAAATGAAGGGAAGCAAAAACTGGGAATTGAAACCAAAGAAAGTTGAAAGGGAGTAGCTGAACGCAATACACAGCAACACACAAAAGACATGAAGAGATGGGTCTCTTCTTCGAGCAGCACTGCACCTGCTGCAGCCAGGGTCAGGGGAGGGAAGGGACAGAAGCAGAAGTCCTCGTGTGTCTTCAGACATGGACCTGAGACCAGCCTTATGCCCCATGGAAGAGCAGGAAAAGAGAGCTGCTGCAGACAGTGTGTCAGGTGAAGTATTCAGGTGTTGCTGAGAGAATGAAATATAGGCAAAGTTCAGGCATAACTCTTTCTTCCCTTTTTAAAATTGTGGTCTTGTTTTCTTTTAAAGTGAAAAAGAACACTCTCCTGAGAAAACAAATAAGTGCAAGAACAAAGGAATAACGATAGAAGAGAGAAGAGCAGAAGATTATCTATAACAATGGCAAAACTGTGTAGAGTTTCCTGGGTAGAGAAAGGAGAAACACTTTAAAAGCCATCAAACGGATATTTGGCTTAAGACATTACCCATCATTTGCCAATTCAGCTAATATATTTATCAGGTTTTCATAGAGGAACAAAGACACATTTAACAGCAAAAGTTAGAAACAGAGCAGCAGCAGAGGCACAGATGGGATGGGATTGTTGAAAATCCCCTTTGATCTTCTCCAGTAACCCCAGGGATGAACTTGCAAGTATTCCTCATCTATTTCTTGTAAGGGATAAGAGTTTAAAATGAAGAAAGGGATCACAAATGCTTTACTGTATCCCAAGAGTAGCACCATGCACGAAGGATGAAAAGGGAATGAGCCAACCCAATTTGCAAGTCCTGTTTTCTCTGTTGCAAGTAATGACAAACTACCTACAATTCCAAAAGCAGAAAACCTGAAAGCACCCCATCTGCAAAAGCAAAAAAACCAAACAACAACAACAACAACAAAACCCCCAACCAAAACAAAAAAAACCCTAACAAACAGAAGGTATTGTGGGGTAACCAAGCACCCAGACACTATAAGAACCTGTCACTTGTGTGTTATGAACTCTTATGACTGGATTAACCTTAGAAAGGGTGAGGATATTACGCCTCTTCAAGAAGAGGGAGATTGACATCACTATCAAAAGAAGTTGTTCCAATGCTCCTCTGTCCATTTATTTTCTTTTCCACATTGCTCCTTTCTCTGTATAAACTCAGTACAAGCACTCATAGGGCTGCACAGCCAGATTAGATGAGGAAACTGTGGAAACAAGTTTTCTGTTTGCAGTAGTTGTCTCCCAGGTGGGTTCTCCCTATGGCCACAATAGCTTTTGTGCTGCTCCACAGGATGGGAGTATTCAGCTGGGAGCAAGACTTCCGCCTCCCGTGCCAGTGTCAGGTAACATCAAAAGGTCTTGCCTGAGGTCGAGTTCCTAACACAGAAATTGTCAGGAGCTCTTGCCATGAGCATAACTCAGAGCAGTGGAACAACATTCCACCAGCTGAGTACTCAGAAACAGGCGATGTGTGTTAGGAGGCAGCAGCAAGGCAGTTTGTAGGTGAGAGCATGTGGTGTATCCTTCTTCCCTGCTGCAAAGCTGGAGTTTCACTCTCTAGATATGCATTGTCATTATACACCCAGGGTCATGGTCACACATGAAATTATGTACCCCAAAACGTAGATTTTACTGCCAAGTACTTTCAAATGCAGCTCTAATTGAGAAATCACAAGTGTGTGCTGTTAAGCAAAAGCCTGTCTCTTCTATAAGTATATAATGTTTAAACAAAGATACCTTACTAAACAGGAAGAATGCATTGAGAATTCACTTTAATACATGTTTATTGGTGTCCTGCACTTTCAGTGTAGGAGGTTGGAGATGTAATAAAAAAGTTTCAAAATTTATTGATTCCATTTAATTTAAATCACTCTAAACAACCAGTGCTTTAGAGTCCAGAGAATTAACATTTACTGTCCATTACAAGCAAAATTTTAATATCACCTTTTTTGAGTCCACTTAGAACTCCTCTTTTAAAATTCTTCAGATACATTCCCCGTAGTAAACAATACATTTCAATCTGTGTCACAATCAACACTGATAAGGCCTTCTTAACCATTTTATACCACCTCCACTGTTACTTCATTGCAAAACACAATCTTATTTCATACTATAAATACCCATCCATGCACAAAACACAGGGGCCAGAAGTTACACATTAATATTTCATGTAGGCTTCCAAGTCTTCCTTCTCCTCTGCAGGTTTATGGTACACTTAAAAAGATATCTTTAGACTTGGTCTACTTGGTCTTAAAATACAAATATACAATATCCATAAGCATAAAAAAGTAAAGCTAGATGGCCTTACCATTTGTTATGAACTGCTAAAATCTTATACATGTACAATATAGCATCATGCTGATTAATATACATATTAGTTAAATATATCAACCAATAATGGGGTGTGGCCAAGCTTTTTTGTTTTGTTTTCAAAAAAAACCTGTTCATATACAAGTAAAAAGATTTTTAATTTAAACTCATATGGACTACCTGAACTACAGAGACATCTGTAAGCCCTGCTGAGATATTCAGGTCAAACTGGGACAAAGCCTGCTGATTCACTTGAAAGGGAACACAACTCCTCACGAGTGACACCCAGGGTGTGCTGTTCCCAAGAGAATGCAAATTTACCAGCATTCACATTTTCAGGTCTAGAACACTAATTTTTGCATCTTGCATCCTAGTTTATACTTTTTGCATCTATTTATCAGCCTCCAGCAGAAACAGTTCAGTACCTTGACGTTGTCATAGATTTTTCTAAATAAGTAGATACAGTACAAAGTGTAGATAGTGAAACAAATAAGCACATATATACAGTCTTTGAAAGGCATTTTTGTGACCAGTTTAGCAGTGTTTATAGAAAACATTTAAGATAGTCACATTCTGCTGATACCACTGTATTGCAAACTGTCAAGCCACATTTCTTATATTAAACTTGTACTGCATTGTATATTGTACAACAGAGAACGATCATTCTTAAGGTGTGACACAATGAAAAAGAAATACTAGACTGAGTAAGGTAACCAGCACAGGGCTTAATTTTCCTGAGGTTTGTAAGAATTTTTAAACAAAAATCACAGTGACCAGGCTAAACTGCAAACATACTGTTAAGTTTTAAATATACAGTTTATACATAAGTTCTGTGCATGGTCGACTCAACTGCGTATGTTCATGCTGATGTTTCCTTTAAATGACTCGCCACTGCATGATACTTGTGTCTTTTCCTCCTGTGGAGATGAGATGGGTGTCTTCACAGAGAAAATCTACATTAGTTACATGACTACTATGTCCACCGTACACATGGCTTGGAGCCTAGAAAACACCACAGTAGTGAGAATAGAACCTGTCATGAAAGCATCTTGTCATAACATTCATACAGCAATGAAACCAAGGCATCACATCATTCTCTTAAATTATTTTAATATTAAATTAACTTTTAAATTTAATTGCTGACTCAATCAATCTTAAATAAATCCATTAGACATGTAAATATTCCCATTCTTCCTGTTTTGATGTGTTTGGGGGTTTTTTTGTTCATAGGAAAAAGCATTAAATGCATTTGTGCAAATCACAAGAGTAAATTTTTGGGAAATACCTTACCCTAAACTGTGAACATGGATATGAGAAGAGATGTACTTTGCCAAAGTCATCCCCTGTTGATAGCAGTTTTCTCCCGTGTGATCGACAGACAGCGTTTATATCTGTACCATCTGAACCTTCAGGCCATACACCTGAAACACAGAGGGACTAATTAAAGGGTTTTACAACGGAAATAAAAGTGACAGCTTAAGTTTCTGTTAAAGTGTTAATACAGGATTACTTGTTTAAGGAAAAGAAAAAAAACTACAAAAATAACTGCATCTGAGCCAGGATGTGTACTTCAGTAGCAGCTGAAGTCCAGATCTTAATAGGTAACCAAGCACATTAAAAAATACTTTATTCTCTCTAGTCAGCAAAGTGCTTTTTACTCTGAGAAAAAGAGTTCTGCTGAATTACAGTATTGTGTCTGAGCCTGAAAGAATTTTCATATGGTTATGTGGAAAAGTAGCAGTTACTGCTTTTATCTCCTCTTCTGTTTATGTATGAGCTAACACACTTTCTTCATATTACACAGGTAAGTTTTTTAGGCTACAGTGTGATCCAAAGTAATTTCTTCATATTACCTAAGTCTAAAACCTATGAAATAGACATTATATTGTTCAAATTATTATTTATTAATAGATCCCTTGAAAAAAACCCTGAACCTACTATAAAGCTTTTAAATGTTTTTGCTCTACTGTAAGTACTTCTCTTTCTTCCTCACATACTCCACTCTCTGCTGTTCTTGCACAAAGTAGTGTTCTAAAATTAAACTGCAAGGTCAACAGTGCAAAGACCAAATCCGTGCACTACATCTTTGAAGCCTCTGAATACTTGCCAGTAACAAATTGCAATTGTACTAAAATCCACCCAGCTATAGAAATTCCAGGTTTTTGTTTGCAGCACTGTGGGCTTTTTTTGGGTTATGCTTTTCTAATTTAGATCTTATCTAATCCCTACTCAACATAAACGATACCAAGCTTTCAGAGACCACTGACATCTCCAGCCATAATGTGTGTTCCACCATTATGACTTGGCAAAACCCCTGCCTTGCCTTGGTGTTATGATTTTCAATGCCTGTCCCTATGTCACCCGCGCAGTGTCCCTGCAGCCCTGCCCACGGCAGTGCATGCTCCTCCTTCGGTGCTCTTGCAGGGTGAGAGAGTTGCTACTCCCCTGCCTGGCCTTCCATCCCCAGCAAGAATTCCCGTGCCTGCAGGCAGGGCGGGCACACTCCAGTTTGCCCTTCTGCAGGCTACTTTTAACGCCACAGTGGGCATCTGCCATGCACTGTGGTAACAGCTATCCTTCAAGCCACGTGTGATTCTTCCCAAATACAGTCTTTTTTGTATCATTGCACAGCAATTCACTACGAGGAGGTGATTCCACGTCTTTATAAGGAATTACAAATTGCTGTAAATAAAATACAAGGTCTGATTTGTAGACTGCCCTTAACTTTCCTGATGTGTTTGGAAACACCTCTTTGCTAGATCAGGGATAGCACAAGAGGCCCAAAGAAATGGAAGTTGAAAAGAAGAAGGACAATAATTGCAACTGGTGGAATTATGAATATGCAGAACAAAGAGACATAGAAAAGCTGTTTTAAATCTCTGCTTTGACAAAAAAGAGGCTGTATGAATATCAAATGCTTGCTGAAAAGAGGCAGAAGTCTTCCCGAGAGGTCACTATGACAAACTGGAAATAACCCCTGAAGGAAATGGTTAAAGAAACAAGACTGCCACTTTTAAATAGGGAAAAGATAATAGCAGAGCTTTTCTTTGAATCTTTCTGTTCTTTCAAAATTTATCCCAGTGCCTCACTGCCAGTTTTTATGAATATGCAAATTGAATCCCTTTTGCTGAAAAAGTAGTCCTTATTTTTTCCTATCCTCTGCAGACACGTAAAGAGACCATTTCCTTTCTTTCATTTGAAGACTGATGCTATGCTTTTTTTTCCCCTCTTCTTCTCTAAAATTCATTCATTACAGCTCTTCTCCCAGAACAATATTTAGATGGATAATTAATTATTCTTGCTAGTCAGCACATTATCTGTTGGTCCAATGTGCAAAACTCAGCAGCCATTCCAGCTGTGACTGAAGCAGATACTGATAAATGGATGATTGCTTCACATTTTGCATGGCATCCTTTTCATTACACATCCCACTAATGTATCTGCCTTTCTTGCAACAGCATAATGCTATTGACTCACATTCAGTTTGTATGCAAGAGTAATCTGATCTTTCTGTTCAGATCTGCTCTTATCTGTTCTGTATTTGTACAACTGAGTTCTGCTATTCTAGTGTGGAACCTCTTTGGCTCTACTGAATTGCTTTTTGCATAACACTTCTCTATTTCTCAAGACAGCTTCATGCCACCTACAAACTTTACCTGCTGGTTTATCATGTATGCTATTAATAAATATATTCAAATAAACATAATATTCAATTTACAGTGTTCTAGTCAGTTTTGAACCCAACCAGTCTGAGCTCTGTTTTGCTTGCAATGTTGTCAGGTTGTGTATGGTTTTCTTAGATTGCTTCTCTTCCTGTCCTTCACCTCAAACACTATTTTCTTCAAGACTGGGCATGTGCTATGAACTGATGCCTTGATTGTGTATGCAGAGGCACATGGCTCTTGAAAGAGTTTATAGATCAGTAAGTGTTTTAAAGTCTTTGCTCCTTCACGTTTATGTGTTTGTATCACTAAAATATCCTCCCTCAAGCACACTTCTTTACATGCTGTTGATTTTCAGTTGAATCATCACTAAACACTTCCAGACTGACTAATTTGTTCCCATGCTGGAAGACAGGTGTTCAACAGACCAGTGTTCATTTTTCCCCCTGCACTGGTTATGCTGATCTGTGGGTGCTACATATAGTTTGTGATTTTTATGTGGCTCTACTAGAGGGAGAAAATACCCCTAGTTTCAGTCAGCCAGTAGCTACTGAAAAATCAGTATTTTAGAATCCTCACATCCTGGATGCTGTGATTGCTGCTTCTGTGTCCAGTGGGGCAATCCCAGCAAGCATGTGAAGACTATTCCAGCTGGCTGCTCTGAGGGCCCACAGTACTGAATAGTATATTGAGTTCCAACACTAATGGACTGGTTTATGTGCTTCTTCAATTTATTATTCTAGCCACTAACTTTACACTTTAGCCTCTCCATATGGGCTCTGAAGGTAGAGGTATGATCCTGAAGATACTGCATTCATTCTTCTCCAGTTTTTCAGTACTTTGCCTGTTCTCTGTGAGGTGTTGAAAATAAGAACTAATGGTCTGAAGGTGACAGTAATTAGTTGTTTTTACAGATACAACAAGGTTCATCACACTCAGATACTTTGAAAATATCTGACTTATTTCAGCTTTCCAACCTATTCCTTCCCTTCTGAAAGCAGCAGGCACTAACTGGGTTTGTCATCAGGCTGTAGTAATTCTTCTATTACAGAAATATTTTAAAAAATAAAGAGTGTTGGTTTTTTTTAACACTTCAGCTTTAGCAGAGTCACCTCTCCTCCCCTCTCAGCAGATTATTTTGTCTCATGGTCTGGCTCGAAAAGCAAATCTGTTGCAAGGCATGGGGAAAACCCCTCTTAGGTATGACATGCCTCTCCCCTCTGACTCTCTATGCACCAAAACCAGCCCCATATTCTAATAGCACTATATTTTGCATGAATCTGAATTAAAAAGTAAAGAATCCTCACATAAAGGGTTTAGTATCTCAAAGTATCTGAACCTGTGCTGCTAAATGCAAAGACATTGTAGCTCTGTAACTATGTGTCAGGTGTACTCAAGCCCCAGAAATATGTTAACAGTTCCATAAGGGCCTCCATCCCTTAAATGAAAAATACACTATGTCAACATGCAGCCAATCTTCCAGGATTTCCTCCTTTTACTAAATCTGCATGCTGCAATATCCAAGTTATATCCAAGCACTGCTTGTCAGTTAAATGATGGAACATTTGAATGTGTTTTCCCAGCATACTGCTACTGCCATAGCATCTTCAGGCACTGAAAACATGTCCTTTCTGGCTGCCTTCAAACACATCACTGCACCCATTCTACTTGAACCATTGGTGCAAATTTTCCTTGCTTACTACTTATACTAAACCAGACTTTTCTCTGAACTTCTACCATGGATTCTTATTTTCTCTCGAGGACTCAAGAATTTGAAGCTTCTTGTACTCAATTTTTGTAACAATCTGTCTAGTTCTGTGTTGTGGAATGAGTACAAAACTTCAGACTACACTGAGGAAAGTGGATCCTTCAGAACTGGCAAAAGAGAAGTCCCATGGAAACAAACCTTTTGATTTTGTTATGTTTTTCTTGTTGAATTCCTTCTACCCAATTTAATTGCTACAGATTGTATCAAAATACATGACAAGTTCTTAATGAGAGAGACTACCATCCATTTTGTGTTTGTACAGTAACTAGAGCATATGAAACCAGTTCTTGTAAGAGGATTTGACCCAGTAGCTGCCTAAATACATGACAATTCCACAGAAATGGTACTTTAAATTAAAAATGATGAGAAGCTGCGCTAAGGTGACAGAAAGGGCAGTGTGTGATTTCTTCCTTATCTCCCACTTATGTTGTAATTTGATATTTGTACTTAAAGCTAGAAAGAATATTAAATCAGTCTTCCTGGATTGAAATAAGAAGACAGATTGTAATAAAAATGGCATAACAGAAGTTCTGTATTTTTCCCTGAATTATGAATAGTTATGTTTCGTAAGCAAAAGTTGGCAATCCAAATGTTTGTTAAAAAGAAGAATGGTAAAAGCTTGTAAGAGGAAATATACTTACCAAAAACATGGAATCCTAAAGTACAGGTGTAAGTGGCCCATTCTATATCTCTAGTTGTTTCAACACTCACAACTTGTTTACAAGCAGAGGGGATCCCTACACAAGAAAAAAACATAATAACATTCTCGAATTGTATAATTTTTGATTGCACCAGATGAATTAAAACATATGGTTGATCTTGGCAATTACATGGTCTCATTTAAATTTTAAATCTGTGTTAGACTGCCTGAACTTTGTACAAAAGGACTAAATATAATTCTTACTCACAGTATAAGATTTCATAGTCTCCTGAATTAGACACGAGATATTGTGAATTAACAGACCAATCCAGATGAGTAATGAAGCTGGAATGACCCTACAGAGACAAAAAGTATTGTGTTAACTGCACTAACAGTATGTCTCAACGTGATAGTTTTAATACAGTACTACAAAACACACTTAAGGTGTTAATATGAACCTGGAGAAAAAAGGTTACTTACTGAACATTTGCCAATTCTAGTGTATTTTCTTCCATTTTCACTTACACCATATATATAAATACAGTTGTCATGGGAACCTATTGCCAAGAAGTTTCCATCTATAAACACAAAAGTGAACTGTAATTATTCCTGTAAGAAAGAAATTAGGCTAATTTTGAAAAGTTTGTATGTCACAGACAAGAGGAACTATTCTTAAAGGCCTTGACACTGAAAAATGAAAAAACGAAATACTATTTTTTATTTTTCTGTTGCATATTGATGCATCTTTCAAGACTACAAAACACCAAATTTATACAGCAAATATTACTGTTAAAAACTCATGGCACTTCTGGAAGCAGCTATAGTCCATTTAGGGCTAACACAATTGTAATAACCTGCAGAGTTAAGGCCTTTTTTTTTTCTTCACAGTGAAACCATATTGCACATGTTGGAGAGGGAGGCATACAAAAACCTAGACCTTGAAACACCATCCTTATAGTGCTGCCAATGTTTCATGGCATACTTATTTTCAACTTCAGTATGGCAAGCAGGGAATTCTTTTAAAACAAACCAACCCCTAACTTAAAAAAAAATTCAACACCTTTTTTTCCCCAGAAAATAAATGCTCTCAAACCTGGTGAGTAACGCATTACAGACAGCTGTTCGTTTCCATCTGTGTGTACAGTGACCAAGTCTTTTGTTTCTGTGTCAAACACAAACCACCTGTTGTAAATACAGAAAGAGGCCAATAAATCATTCCATAAGGAATTTAAATCTACTGTAATCTTGACCAACTTTTCTTCTGCCAAAATAGCATAAGTTTTATACCAAGAAAAGAAAAAACAGCAACTGCTACTCAGTTTGGTCTGTTTTTACTTTAACCAAGGATAGTTTCTTTCCCATCTTTTTTAACCAGAAAAATTACCAGGCATTGACCCTGATATCAGTCTCAGATTTTAGTGTGTTTTACTATGTGCCATGTATTAGAATAAAGTAAATATTGCTTGTAATGAACCTTCTCCTTTTGTCTTTCTTTCACCTTTCTCTACGCTATGCTGATGTTTAAATTGATGCCTGAATTAAATCCTAGAGCAAAGGAAAACACAAGCAAGCATCAGGACCATCCTCTTCTGATAGAAGAAAGAGATTAATTAATGTATTTTAAAGTGAATTAATTTATTATTTTTTGGTAGTTTAATTAAATTAATTAATTTTAATGAACCAGAAATTAATTTGTGGAAATGTGTAGAAAGGACAAAGATAAAATCTGCATTTCAATACTTACATCAGATTGCTAAAAAGAAAAGATACCTCTCAAATCTTCTCCTTTTGATTTATTTTATTTAGTAAATAAAATATATTCGGTCACAAAAGTAAATCCTTTATTTAGGACTGATATACAATCTGAAATAAGCTTGGCTCATACCCTACAAGCTTCCTGTATGTTCTCAGTTAAATGGGACTGTTTTCAATACTAACAGCCAAGTCTGCCCTCAAGTGACATTACAGGGGAGGATGAAGCTCGGCAAAGGCGGTCCCTCCTATGAAAGACAACCATGGATACACCCAGCAGCTGCCAGTGATGCGGCCAAGGGCTCAACCTACCATGTAAAATACCATCCTGCACCTCAGTTTGCTCTGCCTTGTTCATGCCTTACGCTCTTCAAGCTGAACAAGTCTCTTAATGTGCATTTTTACACTACGTCTAGCACAGTGGAATATTGGCCAAATTTTTGTTAAAGTCTCTGGCTGTCACTGCATCAGGGATCATGATCATTTGCTACATTTTCCAATACACAACATTTTTCTACATTATTTCCTCCATGCTGCCCTAAAGGCCTCAGAGAAAATCTCTCTCCATATCTGCAAAGTTAACCCACTATGTCAGATTCCTCCTTTAGCCTCTCCTTTGCCCTGATGGACACAAAGACTTAACACTTAGGTCACTGGTATGGTGACAGTATCACCCACCCTGGTCTCACAGCTAACCTAGACTTCCTGTCCTCTCTAAATGTCCTCCTCCCACTGATTTTAGACTGAAACCATCTCTTTGTTCATGCAACACTCAGCAAACACAGGGTGCTGGCCCAAGCCTAAGGTTTCTTGGCTCTAAGGCAATACAAATAAATTTCACTCTGACATTCAACAGAAATCAATAGGGAATGGTGATGTGTCGTGCATACATCTGCAAAACAAGAACATGAACTTGGATGTGAGCTGGAAAAATCAGTGTTTATTGGTGTCTAAGGTGTAGCTCTGCACATCTTACCTTCCAGTCAGTGTCCCTACTGCAACAACAGATGCTGAAGGATGAAAACCTGAAGACTGTGCTGGATCCTAAAATGTTTCAGAAAGAAGTACACCTTTTTATCAGTCCAAGTTATCGAGTTACAACAAAACTGCAATGCAATTATCTGCCTCTGGAACATAATAACACTCTCTAGTTGGTTTTTTTGGGGTTATTTTTTCTCTTTCAATATAAACTTGAGGAGTAAAAGAGCATTTTTAACTAATTGAAATATTATCCAATAAACTTTTATTTCCTCTATACAAGGCCACTGTTTTCTTTTCTTCACTATCTAAAAATAACTCAGCAAGTGATTTCATAACACTAACATTGGCAATGGCAGCTTCTCAACAAGTCACAAAGAAGTAAGAGATAAAAATAACCTCTTAAACTAGAGCTGACCTCAGAATTACGCATCAAAGCTGCAGTTTACCTACAGTCTAAAGGACAAACAAGTGCCTTATTCAATAAAGGTATGTGGCACTTTGCAGGGAGTAAAGCCTAACTCCTACACACATCACCTTTTCCCAGCACCTGCCAAGTTGCAGCTCAGTGGGAGATAAAGGGCATAAACTGGGTTTCTTATTTGGATATGCAATTTTAAAACATTTTACTTTATCTAGTGCTTTATTATGTAGAGAGGTAGAATTCCAGTGTTTTTCTTGTAATTTAATATATGCCTAAAAAACAACGTAAGCATTTTCTTTCTAATACTCATCCAGTTACTAAGAATGAGCTCCAGAACTCTTCAGGTTAGAGCAGCAAATACCAATATAAATAGCTTTTTTTTTTCTGATACCATTAAAACATAATTTTAAAATGTAAGCAAAAAACCCAATGCAGTGACCTATCTCACAAAAATGCTTGTGTCCTTAATTTTCTGTCTTTGAAAACAGTATCACATTGTAGTGACTGTACTATTGTTTTAGTAAATCTGTTGACATTTTTAGTAATTGGTAATTACTAGCCCTGGAGGCTAGGTGTAAATGATATTCTCATTAATTTTAAGCTAGTGACTGATTTAGAAGAATTACCAACTCTAAAGAAAATTTCAGAGAATTGTTGAGACCCAGGATTTCTATACACATGTTCTAAAACACTACAGCATTCCAGATAGTAAAATTTGCTAATTTTTTTAAAGTATAATTTCATAACAAATGCTAAGATACTCTATTGAATAAACCAGAGGTTCAAAGAGTGTATTTAATGTAACTTGTACTTATAATAGCTACCTTAAAAAGCTCTTACATAGATCTCTATTACAGAAATAGATTAACAAGAAATTACTTTTTTTTTTCCTCAAGTTAATACTTTAAGATATCTTTAATTAATAACCTGAAGAAAAAGCAAAATTACTAGAGAATTTCTATAACAGGAGACCTGTATTTAATACATTTATACCTCTATAATCTTGTTCCAGATAGGATGGTGAGTGGTAGCATCCCAGAGAGTAATGTGTTTGTCATGTCCACATGTGAAGAACTGAGGCTTAGAGGAATGGACTGCAAGTCCCCAAAGCTCATCGGTGTGACCCTACACAAGCAGAAATGTTTCTTGACAAGAAGGACAGACCATCAAAACTAAACATGTTTAAACAGCATTAAAATGATCAAACTATATATTTAAACACTCCAATAACATGTTAGCTCTAGATAGAAATATATTTATAATATTACTTATTGCCAAAAGTACTGTAATAATAACTCAAATATATGCATATTTGTGAAACTTAATTTTAAGCAGTATCTTTACTTCTATTACACACTTAGAAATGTTCTTGTAAGGCAACCCAGCTTACCTGGGTAATTGGGAAAAAATCTCCTGACAGCGTGCCCTGTAGGACGAAGTTTCTAGTGGTTCCTATTAGTACAACATCCCCTTTTCCCTCTGCTACTGTTCTTATAGGACCAAACTGCTCTGGAATCTGTGGTCATAACAGACAAAAAGGGAACTCAGACAATTTGTCAAGTGTTGCCATTTTTAAAAACACATGGCCTAGCAAAAGTGTTTTAATAAATATTGCACAGCGATGAAATGAAACATTAATATATGTGCCTGACTTGCAAAACTTTATAACAACTTGCATAAGCTCAGTAACTTTTATAACACTGCAAGACAAGACATACTTATGTACAGAATACTCAGTTGGTACAGATAAACCAATATTTCAAGAAACACAAAAGGTTCCTTCACACTGTGTTAACTCAATAGTATTTAATAGCAGCTGTGGTATCAGACAGAGAATTTCTACTCAGATCACTTTCTTACAGTGAATGTTTTTTTAATTGCAGCCTAGGTTCTGAAAGTCTGTGCATATCTCCAAAATAAACTTCAAGGGAAGATGTAAAATAACAAGGAATACCAGAGTATGAACAAATAAGAGAAAAAGGACATCACAGTTAGAAATAGCACAACAAGCATATATCTTGTGCTGTGTTAAAAACTGAATTACAAAAACAGACATGCCATTCCAGCTGCATATATATTTGCAACATTTAATGCTATACAGAAGAATTGAAACCCTTCCTCAAGAGTTTTATGCTGATTCTTCTCTTACATTCAGAATGTAAACAGTCATAGTAATTCTGTCTAAGCAAATTCTGCTTTAATCTTTTAAGTTCCTACATAGCAACTGAATTAACTTCCAAATTTTTAAAAATTATATTCAAAAAACAACATCAACTAAGAAATTAATGAAAAACTTGAAGTATTAAAACCCCCCAAAAATCCTCACATCATTTTGGGAAAGAGGAAAGTACAAAAACATTTTAATACTGTAAATACTCTGAAGTTAAACATTACCTCACATTATTAAATGCAAAGAAAGGAAGAAATAATATGGAAAGATATGAACACAAGACTTGTTTTCCAGTTACCATAGAACTCATAAAGGAAATATTATGTTAATGAATAGGGAATCACAGGAATGACCTGGTTACTCAAAATTTGAGGTGTCCTACTCAGGGCCAGGAGTTGGACTTGATGATTCTGATGGGTCCCTTCCAACTCAGCATATTGTATGATAATATTGTATTTTACCATTGATTTGCTTTCCCACAGAATACACATCCATAAGAAAAAAGATGGATTGAAAAACCTATGTTCAGAGCACAGCTAGAATTTAATTTTAAATAGAAGAGCAATTTCAAGATAGGCAATATCACCTCGGTTTTGTGAATTTTTTGGTAATTTCCATTCCAAGATATCAGCTTTCGGTCTTTTCCACCTCCTGATACCAACGTGCCATCTCGCAGCATACACAGTGCAAATATTCCACCCTCATGTGCCCCTTGAACTGCGTGGCTTATTCTGTTGGTACCTGGATAGAAGGAAAAAGATATTACAACTGAAATACTCAGCTTAACAGTTCCTTTTCCTCCATTTTTTGTCTCCATTTCTCTACTATCTGCCAAGGATTACAGCTAAACAATGATGATGGTGGGCATGGAGTGTTGGACCAAAACACACAGACCAGAAGAGGCTGAATTAGTACATCTTATGATATATTCCCCCCATCTCAAAAATGAAAAGTATACATACTCAATCTAGCTCAAAGACAAAGCAAAATAGGTTCATTTAAACCTTTCATGGGGGTTTAAGCCAAATAATTTGACATCACATTTGACCTGCAGTAGCACTACACACTTTATCAAGAAATAAACCATAACTCAATCACTTGTTATCCTCCAAAGATATTCCACAGCCTCCAGACACTGAACTTGTACCAAAATCTGACTAAGTTAGAGATCCTTGAATATCTGGCAGAATGTGCTGAGCACCCTCTAAGGGAGCCTGTACTTCTTTATTGTGTTCAAGTACTTCCTTAGACTCAAGACCTTCAAACCCAACTACATTAGAATAAGTATCTCTAATTTGATGAACCATTACTATTATCAAGTACAAATAAATGATTACTAGTGATTCTATTAGTGAAATGTGCACCTTCCATCAAAGCTTGGCTAACTGGATGTTCAGTGCAAGTGAGGGGCTGATGCAAGTTAGGAAAAAAACAACTGCCTTTTCCTTCATCCATCCACATCTATGGATGTAATGTGTCAGGTACAACTGATTTCTATTAAGAGAGGTTTTTGCTAAGAGTATTCTGAACTGGTAGAAGCAGCCCTTGCACGGAGCTCTGAGCTCAAAAGTAGTGAAGACGTAGAAAGTACACTGTACTAAGATAGAAAAAGAAGAAAAACTTTTTTGTCCAACCCAGAAGAGCTGTCAGAAGGTGAGGAGATCTCGAGTACCCTTTTATTTCTGGGAGAAAGGGCAGAAGAGGCTGCTTGCAGTCAAGGCAGAAATTAGTCGGTAGAAATTAGCATGATAGCAAACTGACCCCTGAGCAGTGCACTGCCCCTGCCATGCCAGCAGCTGCCACTATCTCTCTCTGGTCTGTTGGCAGTCCAAAACAACAATGAAGAACAGGGAGATGGGACATGCAATTTCTAAAGCCAGTTTAGAAAGAAAAGTGTTGAAGTGTCTTGCTTTAACTTACCATAGGAACAAGGAAATGGAAATAAAAGGCTGAGTTATAAACACTGTATCTGCCTTTCCTCAACAGCAGTGTAGTGGTCAAAAGGACAAGGGGAGAGGTGGCTCACAGTCCTTGCGTGAAAAAAAAGTCTATAAAAAGAGCTCAGTAAGGCTCAACTGTGTAACTGCTTCACTGCGTTGCTTTTGGGGTCTTACACCCTTCAAGTATCTTGGGAGAAAGCACTGAGTAAATAAGAAACAGCTGTCATCCATACCCCTTCTTCCTTTACTAATAAGGCCACCTCTAAGGGATTCTCCTTATTCCTATGCAAGGCATCTCAGGCACTAAGTAAACGTTTAGGATGTTGCTGCTGTTTGCCCTCCGGCAGGCATTGCCTTCTGCTGCCTAAAAAAAAAGTGTCTTCTTACTAAAAAATGCTTTTCAAGAAGTCCTTCCTATCCATCTGTTCTTTTGAAATAAAGCTGAGGAATTCAATTAGATCTGAATACATTTTAGCTTGACTTCCTAGGAAAACAAATAAAGCTATTTGTTGTATTTTTAGAAGCATATGTCAATAGGCATAATTTCTGCAAACACTGGAAAGAGACAGTACAGGAGACTGGAGGTCATCAATTACATTAACAATGTTTCTTTCTATCCCACCAATTAAGGAAAAGAACTTTTCTTGCCATCTCTTACATCAGCAAAAGCCACACATGCTGGCATAGCTCTACGAGTCAATATTTGACCATAGGGAACACATTCTATAGGATTTGGTGCTCTAGCAGGTAGGTATAAATATTCTTTAGGTTCTTGTAGAAAAGAATCAAGGCACTATCTGCTGGATTGGTCTTGGGAAAGAACTCAAAACAAAATTTATTCTTCTTAAAATGAAACTCTACACTCAAGTAAAATTTCACAGTCTTTCATATTAAGATTGAAGTTAATGAAATTTTATCTTACCTTTCCCCCAAACCAAAATGTTTCCACTTGAGTCTCCTGTAATAGTATCACCATTTTCAGAAAAGGTCACACACAGGACAAACTTTGGCTTCTCTTGTTTCTGCATGGTTATGAAAAATATACACTCAGAGCAACACAAACCCCATTGATTATAACTTTACACATTTGAGTAATTTAGTTTAGTCTTATACAGCTCTGTTACTACTTAAATATCTACACAAGAGTTAAACACATTCCTACAGTCTAAACAGATAATCTGTGCAAGGGCAAAAGATGCATCAGCTGAGATTCATGGCCCAATCCTGCACAATCCTTCAATTGCAAGTTGGGGACAGAGTGAGTAAGAAGGCCTGTCAACATTTAACACAAGACCAGGAATGCTCTGGGATAAATTAAATTCCCCAACTAACAAATAATGCCAAAGACTTTAAGTATTTAGAAATGGTCAAAGTTTCAAACAAGCTTTATTATTATAATTTTTAAATTTGAAGTTTCTAGGAGAAAAAAATATTCCTGGAGAGTTTGGCTGTAATGTAGGAACTAAGGAATCATCTCTTGAAAGAAGCCCAAGGTTCAGTAATGAAACACCCACATTTAAGACACTGACAGCAACAAAACAAATAAAGGTATAAAGGAACAAAAAATTCACTGGTAGCTTCTAAGGACATTATTTACATTCCTTGTTGACAACCTGTGTGTATGACCTCTTTCTCCTGCAAACTAAGAACTGTTCTCAACTAGGGCCACCACACTTTTCCACCCACAACAATCATCAAGACCAACAGAGCCAGAACAGAGGGAGAAATTTGTCCAAGTAGCACAGGAGTTAAAAATGTATGAAAAATAGAATGTAGCAACATTTAAATGCATTATCTCAGGATCTCTTCCTGCTTTCACACAAAGCATATTAACTGACATTGCAAATAGTTGTTTTGACTATACTTGGGAGCCACGACCACACAAGCAGTTAAGTAGGCCCTGCTGGAGTGATCTGCAGTCACTGCAAACATCCCTCAGTTGTGAATGCAACTGCTGTGCAACTTAGTCTGTATTTAAGAACAAAACAAAATCAAAACCTTGAAAAGAAAATATTTACCAGATAGTGGCCAGCTCAACCTGTATTTGAACTACATACGTACATATGTCTGAGCAGAACAGAGAAAAAGGGAAGAAAATTCATATACACATGTTTTATGGGGTTTTGCAAGTATTTCCTCTGACAAAATTAAAACCTCCTCCATCATATATCACTCTCCATTTGTTGTTTTTTTTTTTAACCTGAGGTAATCATAGAGAGTTTTAAGGTAATTTTATTTTGCAGGGGGTTGGAGGCTGGACGTATGTAGCAGAAAGAATACAAGAAAAAGAATACAAGGAACAATATGGTAATTGCATTTCAAAACTTCAATGTGGAAGTTTTACACATGGAAAAGTTCTCTGTGCCATACCATGAACGTCAACTGAGCTTCTACAAACTTTCAAGTTTAATAATGACCATTTGTTTTGATTTACTTAACCTGTATTAATCCTTACTTCTGTATGACTGTACCATTACTATAAACATAAAATTAGAGAAATATTTTACCTCAAATAATCCTTGCTTTTTAATAAGGGAATTCCCTTCTAGTGTCCAAAAATAAAGGTGTGATTTTCCACAAGTAACTATTATGTTTGTATCAGTAGGGTGAAAATCTGCAGCAAATACAGCCTCATTAGAGCACTTGGAAGGAAAAAGAAAAACATTGTATCAAAATCTAAAATTCAAAGGAAAGAAAACAATATTATATGGTTCTCTAGTTAGATAAGTGATACTTCTGATACAAGAAAAATTCTGAGTTATTAATTTACTACCACAGTCTGGAATACTTTTGAAGTCAAAAGATTTTATGTCTTTATAAATGAATATCAAAACATAACCTTCAAAACCATGTCAGATAATGAGAACATCTACACAAAAGACTAGCATAAGATTTTTTTTCTGCACATGCTCCTATCATTGCTGTCTAGAATTTTCTAATCAATTCTAGAATGACAATAGCAAAATTCAAAAAAATTCAAAACTTTTGGGATAATCTCAACAGCAAGAAAATATTGCCTTCCTTCATGTTCTTTGCCTTTTATAAAGTGAACGTGTTAAAAAGGCACAAGAAGATAAATACAGAAAGACATTTTATGACAAGAAACCAGATCTACATACAAGCAAGTAGTACAAAATATCTTATTGCAACACCTTGACATCTGCCAGCTTTTCTTCTTTCTGCCAGTCCCACACTGAAAGCACATGGTCATTTGAGTCATCCACAGAGCACAGGCTACTTCCTCCATTCTGAGGGAAAACATGGGAAATATTAATGCATCACCCAATCAACACAAGGAACATACAGATATGCATTATGCACCTATTTCCCTCCAGGGAGGTATTCACAGAGCATTTGCTTGCTATTCCTTTTTCTTCATCCTTCAAAGGTGATGTTGAATTGCATTAGCTTTCACCTTTGCATTCTTAACTAGTTCTCCCAATTCACTTCTCTATTTCCTACTTGCTATAAATATAGTCTTTGATGGATTTCAAGTGTTTGTAGAAACTTTAACTGAAGTACATTTTGCCCAGGGAATACACCATTTAGTCCTCTCCTATGTAAAGGCGCTGTTGGGACAACCAGACACCACCACATGCACTGCTTACAGATCCTGCTGTACATGGAGGGCTTCGAGACTCGCGCCTGTCAGGCCACAGACTCAAGTTTCTATATGGGACCTCAGTGCTGTCTATATCAGCATATATATATATATTTTTTACCTCTCTGATTAGAGTTCAAAGGATGGTGCCAAGAGGCTAACAACAGGATTTACATTATTTTATCCATATGCCTTTGCTGCTTTCAAGTAAAAGATTTTTTCTTATCCTATGGGAGCTTCCATTTTTTAAAAGTCTTTCATCAATCATTTTAGACACAATGAGAGGGTTAAAAGATGCAGTATTATTTCTTATGTAGGGAGAAACAGAATAGGGTAATTCAAGAAGAGTATGGACACTGAAATTTCAAGCACAGAAGTGTTTTTGCAACTGCTCATCCCTGAAGAAATTAATTGTAGTTTATTTTATGCATGAGGTAGATCTCCAGGACTGCTGAGATACTGTTAATTTTAATAGTAACCTAAACAGCTGGAAACAATTGGGCGGTAAGCTTTCCTCCTCTAAGGAGGAACCTGAGAAGAAACAGCTTAGAAGTTTATTTTGGTCACCTACATTTGAAAAATTTCAAAGACCTTTCTGGTAAACAGTCTTAGTATGACTATTCATTTACTTTACTTACAGATTTAGAAAAAGCAATGCAAGTGACAGCTCGGTCAAAAAACCCCATTCCGATGACATGCAGTGTATTCAGAGTCACAGAATCCCAGACACGCACATGTGGTGGCAATTGCTATAAAATAGACACAGAAAAAATCAGCTGAAACGATGGCAAAACTCCACCAGGGTTTTTAAAAATGAGAATACATCTGCAAAAAAAATTATCACAATTGGAGGTGTGAAAATTATCAGAACTCCTCTAGAGTCACCTATGTAAGCACAGATAGACTACAAACGATTTGCTGATTACTGTCTGGGACTGACTGTCCAGAGTGCACAGCACATCAGATCTCACTGGTCTCAGTTTTTACAGTCAAGTTCATGGCCACTGAGATATTCATCATGAAGTGAAAATTGTCGATGACTTTATGACATGCGACTTACTGGTAGACCCAGGAACAGTTTACACTGTACCGAGGTAACTCTGGAAAATGTAAAACAACAATCGTGAAAAACTTAGGAATTTCTAAAATGCTATTCATTTCAACATAATAAAAATGGCCGGGAAAAAGAACTTTATCTTCAAACCCTCCTTTACAACCGTGACCAGAACGAGATTGCTTTTTGCAAATAAAATTGCAGGTATGCATGCTGGCCCCAGACCAGCTCCGGGGAGAGCTCCGTGCTCCCCCCTGCCTCCATCCCGGCCCCCGCCCTTGGCTCCGAGCGCCCCGCGATGCCCCCCACAGCCACCAGGGGGCAGCCCCGGGAAGCACTTGCTGGTGCAGCCTCTCTTGCTCCTAAGTAGTGAAGTTGTCCTTTAACATAAAAATAGATATTAAAAAAAAAAAAAAAAAATCAAGGCCACAACAGTATCTCAGTTCTATAAATGGCTTTTATATAAGTTTACTTATATGCCACATTCCTCTCAAGCATGGAAATCAAAGCTTTAGATTTTATTTCATAAATAAAAGGGTTAATAATTTTATTTGTGAAGCTAAAAAAATAAATGCCAGAGATCTTCAAGACACAATAAAAAATAATAGTTTATGTTACTCAGCTAAGTTATCTTTACATAAAACTTAAATTGCTTAACTGGGATTTCATTTTCCTCATTGTCCTGGTTTTGATTGGGATAGAGTTAATTTCAGAGCTGTGTTTTAGATTCAGTATGAGAACAATGTGGATAGCACAGATGTTTTGGCTGTTGCTGAGCAGTGCTTACCCTAAATCAAGGACTTTTCAGTTTCCCATGCTCTGACAGCAAGGAGTAGNCCATGCTCTGAAGGCGTAGCACAAGAAGCCAGGAGAGAGCACAGGCAGGACAGCTGATCTGAACTGGCCAAAGGGGTGTTCCACACCATAGAGCATCATGCCCAGTATAGAAACTGGGGGAGTTGGCTGGGAGGGGCCAGCCACTGCTGGGGGATGAGCTGGGCATCGGTCAGTGGGTGATGAGCAATTGTGTTGGGCATCACTTATTTTCTTGGGTCTTATTTCTCTCTTTTTGTTGCCTTTACTGTTATTATAAATAAATTACAATTTAATAACAACAATAACAACAACTGTTCTTATTTCAAGCCACAGGGTTTGCCCTTTTTCCAGTCCTCCTCCCCATCCCACTGCAGGGTGAGGTGGGGTGGATGAATGGCTATGTGGTACTTACTTGCTGACTGGTGTTAAATCACAACACTTAAAGTAGTTAGCATATTGATAATCCGGTTTTTATCACAAAATTCTCCTTTGGCATCTGCCAAAAATTTTGCAATAGTTTGGTTGTGACAACAGCTGCATAATCTTCTCAGTAACACTTTCCTCATGTTTTTACTGCCCCTACTTGTTTCCATCCTTTCTCACTTAGCTCTTTGGAGCAATGTTCATCTGACGCTGTTCAAATAAAGCCTTAGTCTTACAGCTAAGCTTCTGATAATACAGGCAATAATAGAGAGAAAAATATTCTTGCCTAGATAATGGCAAGACTAAAAGTTTATTTTTTTTCAGCAGACTTAAGAATGGCAAAGCCATTCTTATTTGTAGTTTGGTTTTGGTAGCTGTGATCAGAAATGAAGTTGTGTACTGTACAATTTAATCTCCTCCTTTTCCCCACTTCCATCTGCCCTCTCAAGTCTCCTTAGCAGCCTTATCCCTTCATGCCTCTCAGAGACCAGCTCCAAATTTACCTTCTGTCTAAGTCATGGAACCAGAAACCATTGACCAATCTTGCTAATGGAACTGGGTAACTGTGATAGAGTGAAATAGGCACTCTCCAGTTTTGCTGACTTTTAGTCCAAAAATGTAAGACCAATTTAACTGCAACACGTAAAGAAAATAGCATGTATCTTCTTAATAACATATTCTTACGAAGTAGCAACAACTATACATTAGCAAAGCGGTCACTTACTTTCCCATCCTTGGATGTTCCTGCAACTTGACCTGTTGCTATAGTTATCCTATCAGGATGAACAGCCAGGCTAAAAAAGAAAAGAAAAAGAGGCCAAACTAAAGATATTTAAGTCATTTATTTATTCACACTGTTACATGAACTTGTAATAAACAGTCCTATTTTAGGACACATATGAAACACACAGCACATGTGTAAACTTTAAAAAAAATATGAAAACAGAACTGACAAAAGAAATGTCATGCCCTTGTATTCAAAAACTCTGTTGCCCGATGAACAAAGCAGTAATTTACTCAAGTCCTAATATCTCAAAGAATGTGTCAAACAAATCCCAGTCTCACTCGTGTGGAATTCACCTCAGCTAGATTTAAAGGAGCACAGTGCATAAGAAGGTTTTAGTTCAAGCTAGTTATTTAACTTCAGCTATCTCTAATCAGAGGCTGCAGAGATCTAGTCAGTCCCATCAGTGCTGTCTAGTGACAGTCCTCCAGAGCAAACAGATGTATCCACTCAAACAATGTTTTTCAGACTGTATGACCAGATATTCAGTCACTTTTTAGGGGGATATCAACTTCCTCTAATGCTTTTCAATAGGTAAAAGAAGTCCTTTAGTAAGAAAGGATACAGAAATTAGGAATTTTGATTCTAAAATTAACACTGAAGTTTTAAAAACTGTGATCAATGTTAACGAATGTCTCTAAGAAAAAGCAACCTAAAATTTGTTAAAAAGTTTATTTTTGTCCTAAAATCCTCTGATATCTTTTTTCACTGCAGCTGCTTTGCATGCAGTTCTAGAGGCCAAGTATTCTACAAAGTTAACTGCAGCAATAATTCATTCAGCTTTAAAATCCAGAAAGGTATCCTCTTTCCTATAAACCTGAAAGCTTTGAAATATCTAAAGAGACAGAAAATTTGAAAGAAATAAATGAGATGGAACAGGTTCAAGGTAAAAATCTCCTTGTAAAACAACCAGATTATACAAATAATTCAATTTATGAAATATGCTCACAATTCAAGCAGATCTGGTTATCAGGCCTATTTTTGGCTTTGAGGGACAACAGGTGTTTCATAGTATCTAATCTAAAGAAGGGATGTCAAACTCAGTTCATACATTATGGGCCACCAGATAATCCAGGTGCTCTTTCTCAGCCTCACCCTGCAAGCAGACTGATACCATCAAGATAAACCATATGTTTACTTAGATTTCAATTTAACAATCCTGATATTTGCTGATAACTAGTATCCTCTGAGCTTCAACACATTTAAATCGCTTTGAAGCCCAAGCTGGTGTTTGTGCATGGCAGCAGACAAATCAGATCTAGTTTGCAGGCTATCTGCCATGGTGTCAGCATGCCTGAAGACTATCAGGAAGACCATAGGTGAGATTAAAACTGTTTTGTTGGTTAGGTTGAACCTAAATGGCCTGTACTGGGCACCCAGGCACTAGTGAAGGGCAATAATTCAATCATACTTAAAAAGGGGAAAGAGAAGATTCTAAAGAAGTTATCTGCATTACTTTTCTTTTAGGATGATTGAACACTGAGTGGATCTCTCCCAAATACTGTTTTATGAAGGAAAAAAGGAATGGTTATTGGGTGACTTACCACTTCACATCATCATTATGACCAGTGTAATGTCTTTGAAGTTGCTCTTCAACATTGAACAGCACAACTACAGATGCAATGAAATACACGGTTTCGCCCGTCGGCAGGAGATAGAGATTGCTGCGACAGTCCCGACCCCTATATCCATAGCTAGAGTGTTGGTCAAGCTGCAATAACATTATCTACCAATGAACAATGTTAAAAACAAGAAAAAAACAAGATGGATTCTACGCCCTGGTAGTCTGCATCTCTTGGCTTGAGCACAGCTGCATTACTTGACAACCTTCAGAACTCTTTCCCTTACTACAATAGAGAGTTGAAGCACTTTGTAGACTTTAAAACCTACATATCCTACAGAAAATCCATAGTAAAGAATGAAGGAATTTGCAGACATACTATTCCTCTAGCATCCTCTAGAATTTGCTAAACACCAGACTAAGGCAACACGAATTTTGTCCCAGGTGTATTTACTATTTAAACTGCTTGACTAATTAAAATAAAAAATTAGACTTGAAAGAAACACTAATAAGTCATTCAGCACATCTCCCTACATTACATGAGGATTGATTGCATTATCCTGTGTGCAGGTTGATTGATTTCATTAATGTGGACATGACCAGCCAGATGGATACGAACCATAAAAGGGTTACATCATCCATTCCAATTTATTTTTGTAGTATTTAAAAGGCAGTGGCCCAGATTCTGATGCTAGTCATATCAACATGAATCTAAAATTAATTCAATGAAATGACTGGAATAATAATCTCATTTAGACTGAATGTTAATTCAGCCAAATTTTATAGTTCTTCTGAAGAGTCATTAGGGACTACAACTATGTTGGCTTTCTTTTGTTTATGGGAACAGAAAGAAACAATATTAGCAGAATCTTGGCAAAAGAGAAGTGCATGCTAATGCAGTCAATATGGAGAAACTGGCTGTGAAAAATATATGGAAAGATAATGAAACTCCAATTACATGATCTAAAAAAGATACTTGTGTACTGTTCTGTATGGTCAATGATAAGCCACTCAAACTAAAACAGGCATGTTAATGTTGTTGAAGCAAAAAGGTCAATAGTTATCCTATTTAAATTCCTGTTTTAGAAGAAACAGCTTGCTGATTTTTTCTTATAAATGCAATAGAACTAGTGCTGCATACCAAATCATCAAAGGGTGAATTCAGAAATAGTGCTTTTAGTCTCATAAATGGAAATATTTCAGGTAAAGTTCCTTCAAGTTTGAGATATTAAAATTTGAAGACATTGAAACAATAAATATCTTAAATTACAAAGAATTTACTAACAATTATGAATTTGTCTGTGAAGATTGCTATTACTACTCCAGATTGCTAGACAATGCTTTATTTGTTTAAGTTTATTTTTCTCTCTAAGGCTAGATACAATTACCAATTGAAGCCAACATCGTATTTCCCTAGTTCAACACCATATAATCAAATTTATAGTGAACCAGCAGCTGAAGTTAGCATAAAGAATTGGACTTCTAAAAAAAGTGAAGTAAGAACATTACACAGACATTCATAAGGAACAAATCTCAGTGCACAAAAATAGCTATTAAATAGGAAAGATTATATTCTTTAGGGAAAATCTCCTTTCTTTACTATTCTTCCTGTGGGGAACAATGCTGCATTCAACCCTTCACATGACTGCTGTTGTCAAACACTCAATTTCTTTTTATCAGCCTTTTTTCTCAGATGCAAACTCCTGGGGTTGATCCCTCCTTCTCCTCACTGTTTCCCACACTCGGATTTGGTGGCTTCAACTTGGATTTGGTGAGCTGGCACTTCAGGGAATGTTACCTTGACCTTTTCTTTTCATTTGGCCTGCAGTTTTTGTTTCAAACCCCCTGCTTGCCAAGGGAGTTGCTCTCAAATGGATCTGGGCAGGCCACTGCTCCCGTCCTGATGATTCTAGTGCTGATTTCTCACTCGGATTTTCCACTTTTGCTCCAGACTCCCCTCACACGTCATCACTCAGCATTTCTGTTTCTTCATGTTCAAATATATACAATAATATATCAAAGGTGTGAACCTTTTTCAGCTTACCCAGATAGCTTCTAACATGACTGTAATATCCCCTTTATGGTTCTGGTATGCCTTGAAATCTATACACATTGGATTTTCTTCCTTCTGTTTCTCATCATAGTCTGCTTCCCTTTCCATTTCTCCAGGCCACCTCCAATATCTTGTTTCCCTATCCCCATTCTTACATTATAGAGCATTTCTGTCTGTGCTCCCACAGCCAGGCTCATTTGTCTGCTACAAAGACGCTTCCTCCTACTCCTGTTACCCTCCAATCAAACAGTGCAACTTCTCCAACTCAACTGGAATGAATGCCTGCAATATTGCTTGGACTTCTGCTGTCTTCATCTTTCTTCTTAAATTATCTTATGCTCTTGCTCACAGCTTTTCTTTTCATTGTTATAGTTTGTAAACTGGGCATTATTTTCTCCCTCTTTTTTCTTATTTTTAAAAAATCTTTTATATATCTAGTCATTGCTGTAACCTTTAAGTATGGATATCATGATTGGGTTTAAGAGCAAAAAAATTAGAAACTGAAGAAGTTAGCACAGTATTTTTGGAAAATATTACCTCCTCCTCAATAACCATTTAGAATAACCATTTAGGGTTAGATAGATAATTTTATTAATTGCTACCTCTTCTATTCATAGACAACCTTAATAGATAGGATTCTGCTGGGTATACGGACACACACCTGGAAGGACATATGAATATTCAAACTAAAAATAATAGTCCATCTGGCAAATATTCAGTCATTTAACTAAGCTTAAGTGAGAAACTAATGAGACTGAAATCATGACCTACTCTAATTATAATTTCTTATAAAGGTCTGAAATATTGATGTCAAGTTCCATCTACATGCTGCTAATGACAATCTGCTTTGTTTCATGAGTGGGTGTTTTGTTTTTTCAGCAAGCTTTCTAACATCTTCTCCTGTATCATCCTTAGGCCTCCAGAGCAAGGAGCTCCTTGCAACTGCAAAAACACATTGTTCAATTCTGTTGTGATAAATGGTGAGAAACTGTACAACAATTAGATGGTAAAATGCTGCAAGCAGCATTTATCACTCTAATCTCACCTGTTTTATTAGTTTTGTGGATTTTTTGTCTTTTTAACTCATCTTCAGTGATTTGTGCAAGCATTATCTTAGCAGTTCCAGAAGCATGGGATAGAACCTACAGGCTCAGCTGCAATAGGAATAATAAGAATAGTTACTAAATCTGTCATTAATCTCTTGTGAATACAAAGGGACTTTTGGAAACCCTCTGAACATTCTGAAACCACATGCAGTTCTATTTATACAACTTTGAAAAAGATTATATGCAGTCTGTCTGCTTTTTTATGAAGACAAATCAACTTCCTATTTTCACTGTTTGGGACCAAGAAAGGTCTTTTTCTTAAAATAGAAAACCGTATGAAAACATCATCTCTCTAAAGATAATGGATATTACAAATAGACTCAGATCTTGTTGTATTTCTATTTTATCTTGAATAATCTATTAGATGTAATAGGATTATACAAAAGTGTAATGTAATTTTTTTCCAATAAAGAATATATTTCATCATTATACTTAAAAGTGAAATATGAAAACTATTGTACATAATGAAACACTGATTTATTTCAAGTTAGATTTCTGCAATTATGTCCAGTCATAGAAGTCAGTGGAAGATTCTCATTGTTTGGTATTTATGGTGTTTAAACACCCCTTAAGATATAAATTATTATTTTATATATGATATTTTATGAATTTTATTGCTAAGCACATATCAGTTGCACGGCACTACTCAGTTCAGAGTTTATTCAAGTACTGAAGTTGAATGTACCATTCTCCTAAAGACAATGGTGTACATTTTATAAAACAGTTTAAAATGATAAATTACTGCTGAGAATCAGAAAAAAACCTGAGCTTGTCTTATGCATACTATAATGAATAATCACAGCTCACTACAGTCTCATGATATGCCTAGTTTAATCCCTGGCTAATTAGCATGCTTTAGACTTAACCTTCAGGCAACATTTAAGCAAAATCTTTCTTAAGCTGCTGCCCTGTACTTCACAAGCTGAAGAACAGCAGCTTCAAGAAATTAACACCTATTTTCAGTGGAATGTCATGTCACCAATTTAATGAACCCTATGACCTTAATCCTGCTATACTTTAGCTTGAAAAGTTATTTAACCGAAATCATTAAGGAATGATTGATTTCCAGTAGTCCTCCAGCACAGAAAGGATACACCCATTCCAGTTTAAGCCTCTTGGCTGGTAGTTCTACTTTTGCTTCCAAATTGTAAGATTCCACTTGCTCTTTGGGCATGTACATGGTAACAGGACGTCCACGAAGAAACATTTTTACGTATCCTTCCTCTACAAAAGGTCAGAAATGTTTAATGTTACACAAAAAAACCATCAGAAAAGAATTCCAGTGCTTGTCCATCCCTTCCCACATAACAGTTTGGTGTATTACAATTACGGAATGACATGCAGTCTCAAACTTACAAATTTAGTAGGTTTTTTTCCTAAATGATAATCGCTAAGCAGAATTTTTATAAAACATACAAAGTCCTTTTTTCCTCTAAATATTCTGAGTAGCAGAATTAGAACTAAACAATGTCATGAAGAACTACAAAACCAAAAGGTCTGAAATTGAAACTTCTTTTCTTTTGAAAATGATACAATATTATGGTTTTTAAATACTAAAAATGGAGGGGAATACATCAAAGATTACAATTAACGCAGAAATGCCACTTAAAATTAATTTTATTTTTAAATCAATGTTTACAGTTGAGCATCAGCATCTAAATTATTTTCCAACACTCAGTCGCATTCTTTGCATCCCAGTGTAAAGATATGCTTTACACTTGATACAGTGTTAGAGATACATTCAAAATAAGGAACACAAACAATTAGTAAGACGAATCATGCTGATGTACATGCAGAAAAGATTTGTGCTTTAAGAATTACTAAACATTGAAAAAGGAATGACAACATTGACAGCACATTAAAAGGAAGGAAAATGACATACAGGAGAGAAGCTACAAAAACTCAATTGGCTGACAGAAGTAAACATTTCTAGAAGAAAATACTAAAAGTAATGTGTTGAACTGGTAAGAAATATTTTTGGGGGAGAGAAGCAGGGATTAATAACAGATCTGGAAGTACTGACTTGGGGACTTCATGGGGCTTATAAAACTAGGAGATCTGGGAAATGCCATGAAGTTCTGACTAGGACTTTTGGGAAGTGGCAAGGCCAAAGTGGGTGTCCTGTGAACTTCTGATGAAGTTTGTCCAGATTCAGAACGTGCTGGCTCTTGCTGCTCCATCGGCAGATCAAGGGGTTCAGCCTTGTTCTCATGCGAATCAAGCAGTTTTGGAGTCAGTGACATCTGTAGAGTTACTAGACAGAATAATCGTGGGCACAGAGGAAATGGAAGGGCAAAAGTAACAAAAATCATGTAAATGAAAAAAAAATTAAACAATTTAGGACTGTTAAAATTATGCTATGAATTGTTAAGTATCATTACAAATATACCTTTTTTTTAAAAAATTTGAAAACTAAGGTTTTATTTTAATTGGAAATATGCATATGCTACAAATCCTGACTAAATTAATTAAAATTATTGATCGAACAAATAAACATCATAGCTATGCTGTATTACCTAAATAGATGTGTATTTTGCCTTTAGACTAAATCATATGGGAAAGAGATCTACCTGATCTGTCACAGTAAAGTTACAGCTAGGTCTCTCTAGCTTCATATACAGAATTGATATGTAAAATGAAAGCAACAGAAAACTTAATGCTAAAAAGAAGTGATAATAATGATGAAATAATGGTGACAGAGATAGGTTGGAACTTCAAGATGCCTATTAAAATGATAGAATATTGGAATTGTTTTTTAAAATCTACTCCAATAGATCTGTATTGGAAAATAAAATAGAGTGTAGAGCATTAAATAGCAAAGCATTACAGCACTATTTGTATGCGCATGCAGCATCTATTTAATGAGCTTCAAACACGTGCCAATACTGCTGATGCTGGTGCATTGGAAGTCAACAGATTTTCAGCAGTGACAACTTCTGGGTGTACTTATGAAAGCTGTGAACCAAAGTTTTATTCACTGAGCTGCTTTTCTCACCTGAAGCTTACAGAACTCATAAAACTTTCATTTAGCCATCTACAGTGGAAGCATTTGACCTAGTCACTCAAGACTAGGAAACAGCATGTATATACTAGAAAGTACAGTAAACTATACCAAGTACATTACACCAAGTATACAAATTATGCCTTCAAAATGTGTACATGTTTCTCCTAACTACAGAGGAACTTAGGCTGATTTGATCAGGCATAAGAGTAACACTGTGTATTTATTTCTAACTTTTGGTAATATTAATTCCATCTCTACTAATTTTTGTTCCTAATCAAATTATATTATCTACACAATCAATCTCCATCCTTTCCTTCAGTCCTTTCTTAACTGAGTTTTTAGGACAGCAGAGTTCTAAATGTAAGGATACAGATGTAAGGACAGACAATCATCAAACTGCAAGGACAGACCAACAGTGAAACTTCTAGACAAATGTATCTTTTACATCTGCAGTTTTGTAAATTTGAAATTGTTGTTGCATAAATTAACAGTTAAGGAACTAAGAAGGCAAATGAATGCCAGTGGGATCTGCAAAGGAGACCACCACTGACTACAGGTATAAATTTGTACAAAGAATACAGAGGTAGAGACTCTTTAAGACTTTGCCTTGAGAACAAACATTTTTTGCTTCATGAAATTTTACATTTATTACAAAGCTGAAAGGTGCTGATTAGAGGAAAACTGTAAGGATATAGGTACCTCTAAAAAGCAGATAAATCTGTGATTATATCACAGATATAAACATGCATCAGAAATGTGCATATTTACACTACAATTTAACTAAAGCTTTAGAAATCAATGTTACGTTTACCAAATGTAACTCTGCTTTATGACACTGAGCAAAAAGCACTGAGAAATTAGTTGGATGCCTAAGTCTGTTTATTTCACATTCAGAAAAATCTACAATCTACTCAGTAAGAAAAAGCAAGGGAAAAACCAAGGCTTCTATGACCATGTTAGGCTAATAGCAAAACAGCCAACAAAGGGGCAAATTCTATACGAATTTCAGCAAAAGTGCAGAATGCCATTTCAAACACAGTGAACATTCATGTGTTGCCATATAGCTCTCTCAACATTTTTTTCTAATTGAAATTCTTACGAATAAGTCCACAGGAATGTAAATTATAACCCATTATTATTATTAAAGTGCACCTGAGGGTTATAATTCAGTAGATCATATAATAAATGGTATAACATTTTTCTTTCATTCAAAAGAAGTAGAAAAGTTTTAACATTGCAAAATGTGCGCAAGTTAGAAAGCAGCTGTATGTACTTTGAGCTTTTATCCCACCAGAGCCATTTTGCTTCGAGAGCTATGAGGTTTTGGAAGTGAAGCCTACCTTTGCAGTGTGTCACACGGCGCTTCCCTTGTGATTACAGAGACAGAGACAGAAGGGCTAGATAAAGATGTGTTTGAATACAATAAACTCACTAAATACCTGCTCTACAGGCTGTCCAGTCATATTCTGCTGCAAGCTAACCTGGGGCTTGACAAAACGCTGAGCCACACATTGGGTAATTACCTTATAAACCGCTTTCCTCAGTTAGGGGGCTCTGCTTAGTTCCACCATTAAGATACTAGCTTAAGCTCCATTATGCAACTATATGCTTAAGTAAAATACCAAGTATAACCTTCTTAGAAAAAATATTAATTTTAGTAGGAATTTTGTGCAGGTGAGAAGGACACCAGCGTAGTGTCACACCTTTATAATAACTCATCTTTACCTATAGGAAAGTGCGAGAAGAAAAAATATTACAAACACCTTCGCTTACATGGTGTAAGAAAAGGAGAAATGTTAGGCAAGGAAAGCATATTCTGTGCAAATCAGAAGTTTTCTTTTTCTAATCCAACAGTCTTCATGGAAGGGACATGAACCCTGATTATATTGTCACAAGAGACTCAAGTGCTTATTTAGTTTCATGTATTACTGACTTCAAAATCAGTTACACTAAACCTTGAAATATGGCTTAAGAGCTTTGTTGGATGGTGATCAATCAGTGCAGTAAACAAAAGATCTCCAAGTTTTTCAGCTTAATGTATGATTACTGTCACAGAACTATGCATAAAAATAATATGATACATCTGATAAATAAACAGGGTTTTTTTCCTTCCTTATTTTGTTAAAATAAAGCTTTATTTTAGTTGTTCTTGACTTTTCAGAACAAAAATATCTGTTGTATACACTATTCAGCTTCATATTTTTATTGAGATTGTACAGAAGTTTTAACTGTCTAATGACAAGGACAAACTCTGATTTCACTTACACCTACTATTTCACTTTCAAAATCTTTCAGCAGGGATAATACGTAAGTAGGAAAAAATTAAGGTACTTTTCAAATTAAAGATAGATTACCAAAACTGTAGTAACTAGCAAACTTTTTATGTGTAATTTAACAAATTACATTTCAAGGCTTTGGCACAGATGTGGCAATATTTAACTGTTGTAGAGGGCACCATTTTATGATTAAAATGACAGCATCATAGCTGGGACTTGTCATTCCTTTCATTATTAAAACCTTAATACTGCTTTGAAAGAGAAGACACATGTGGAGTAAGAAGACATGGCCTTTTTTGTCTTTGTCTTCTTACAAAGAATCCCAAGTGTAAAATAAATATACTGAATCAATAAAAACTAGAGCAAGCTGATCAACTTTTAAAAAATATGTCATCAGCAGCCTGTAAGTATCATGTTTAGATTCCCAATACCAGTTTCTAGGCATTCACAGAAGGAAGGGGGCTACGGGAGAACCCAAATACGTTATCATGGTTGTTATCTGCTTAAAAATTTTAAAAGTTCCTACCTGCACTGAACATTGGTTCCTTGGGTTTGCTGTGAAAATAATGAAGAAATTACTATTTTAAATGTGTGTACATAGAGTCTTCAAATATGTATGTATCAATATAATACAAAACTAAAGATATAATAACATAAAATAAACTATTTTTTGTAGGTATAAATGAAAATACCTTTTCAATTACTTTTACAAAGTAAATCACCAGGCAAACAGAGTTAAAACCAGTAAACACCCTTGATGGCACTTTTACATTCAATTCTCCTTACATTCTCAAAATTATAGATTTTCCTCCACTAACTACCAAACTCTCTTCTGCAAAGTTAATCCAGTTACAGGAGAACACAGGAACTGGCCATGAGCAGCTGCATCATTTTTGGTTTCCAGTCAGGGAGATTTGTTTCTCTAACGCAGTCTACAATAAAAAGCTAGGAATATATTCTTCACTACAACATCTCTGTATACGTGGAACAAGGAGGAGGGAGCTACTGTATCAGTATATCAGTGGCTGTTCACTTTCTTCACGGCTTTGTTCTCTCTGGATTTAAAGAGCAAACTAAAGTTTGAATCCTGCTTTTCCAAAGCATTCACATAAAACATGGAACTGCCCAGTTGTTTCTCAGTGAATGACAGCACTGGCTAAAACCCAGAAAGCACGTAATCGTGATAAAAATGTCTTCTCTTCGTCACTGCACTGCTGCCTGGAAGACAACTGGAGATTGGTTTGTCTGTTTGTCTTGAGAAAATATTTGGGAAAACTTGAGAGGAAAATACATAAAGCATGTTGAGAAGGAAGAGGCAGAAAAGCTGAGAAATTCTCTGGCTAGCACTACACCAAAAGGAAGGAATCTTTGTCAACAAAGGCTTGTCATTTGTTTCTTTGTCCTTCCTCCCTGTAAATTGAGCTTGAGAGTGTTGTTTCTGATGAACCATGAAAGGAACACAAAGTCATATTATGCAGTTATTTTTCCTCCTAGTTCCACCTTTTTTAATCCAATAAAACTTTTGAAACATCAAGGTAATTGTTGTATGTTTCTTAGTGTGATCCCAAAAGGGTTGAAAGCCCTATCATTCTGATGGAGAAATGCTGGAGCATAAAGTATTCCTAGAGCTTGATGCCATCTTCACATCCTCTCCTAGACTGAAGTGGGCAGATAAGGAGAAATCAAAAAAAGAAACAAAACTAAGTTGGATTTTTGCACACAGATTTTTTTCTAAGGGTAAAAGATTCTCTCTCACTACAATGGAAGTTGTAGCAAATAATTCTACAGTATTTTTCCTTTTGCCTTGATTTGGCAGTTCTACTGAGAATACTACTTAATGATAAATCCAATCCAAACCAAATTAATTCTGATCCTACTCCCGATTTAGCAACTTTCCATACTATCAGCCTTTGCATTAATCATGCATCAAAATACATGCTTCAAGCTGGCATACACAGCCAATGTCATGTATATAAATAGCATGATGTGTTGCCATTGTTAACAGCAACATTACCATTTTCTCTTATGAATGAAGATATTTTTAGAACACAAAAAACTTCATGGAATGGAGTACTAGTCAGAAATGCTGCCATATTAGAGACAAAACAGTCCCTAGCTCTGAAAAGCCCATGCTGACTTGTTGAAGCTAATGTGAAAGGCTGATTCGTGACAGTAATAAAGCAAATCATGTGTACTTTCTAATTATACAAGCCCTAACCACACACAGCTCAGAGCTCTGGCTACCCTTTTTGATGAACTTGAGTCACATCCTACTTAACTAACCCGCAGAAAGGCTTACTCCTTGCTCATAGCCACAGGAGCTGGGACACTTCATAGTAGCATGGGAGATTATGGTCATCTCCTTATGCTTAAGGCTTCTTAAAAGAGCTTTCTGTAGCTTCTGGCTTTGTGTAACAGCCTACAACTCCACATACTCCGAAAAAACAATAATTTTCCATTTTTCTTTTTAGATTCCTGCCTTACATTCTGCTGTAAGCTTCATCAAAGAATCATCTTAGTGATGATTACAACACAGAATCATAGAATATGTCAAGCTGGAAGAGATGCAAAGGGGTCAAGGATACAAATAGTAAGACTGTGAGTAGGTGGTTAGGTTAACACTCCCTTCCTCACTCTTTCACACATACAGTCAGCTTTTGGAGGACAGCCTTAGCCCCAGTGTACAGAATCACCATTTTTCTTTTAGTCCCATGACTCTTGCTTTATATTTTGCATGGTGGCCTTGCTTCAAGAGGAAGCGCGAGGCAAGTCGTTAGCCAGCCTCTTCCACAGGATAAGGACACTCACTCTTCAAGGAGTTGAAAGCTGGGGTACTGAACAGGCTGCATAGAACAGAAATGAGGGAAAACTCTCTAACCATACAAGGATTGTTTTCACAGTGGTACCAACATCACTATCTCTGGTTAAGGCAATCTAACACATGCTCTCAATTAGTTCCTTGGAATACTTGCACTTTACTTAAGCATTGCATCCCTTGTGTACTAGACCTCCTTCCCAAATCCTAAGTAACTGATTTCTGATCAATGCTGTTGCTCAGCCCTTTGTGGCCCAACAACTGCAAAATGACATAACCACCAAGTTTCTGTTAAAATAGTATGAAAAAATTAAAAATGCATCTCAAGTATTGTGGTCAACCTTCGAGCAGAAACTAAACAATTTATTTCTCAGCTAACATGGAATCAATTTTCAAGTGTACAGTATATCTCTATAGCTAGTAGAAGTAATGCCTTTCCTTAATTTAAGTGAACAACCTAAGTAATAGTCTCACCTTATCTCATTAGTAGCTTTAATATATAACTAATTTCAGATAATTAACACCTTAAGCAGGTAGCAGGATCAGAGCTATACCCAAAACCAGACTTTGCAAAGCACTGTAATGTGATTTTGATGCGTAGATCTTCCACTGCACAACACACACTAAATGCATCTTTTGGGCACTTGATCTAATGAAATTTTTTATATAAGATAAAATGTGCGGAGCAAGGGCACTGCAGGATCATGTTTGTTAAAACTTTTTCAAAAACTACAGTAAATTACTACAGTAAATTGGAAAGGCAATGAGATTCGCCATCAGTAGGTGAAATATTCCTGTTCATATTCCTGAAAAAAGTCTACTCATCTAATTATGGAAACTTAGTTTTTTAACAAAAACTTTCCCTAAGACATTGGTTTTGTTTGTAGAAGATAAGGTTTTTTTAATCAATGAGGTCACCACATAAGGGCTGTTGATATAATTTGATATGTGTGATAGAGCAGGAAGTTATGCACAGATGCAAAATAAAAAGCAAAGCCTTGGAAAAAAAATCCAACAATTTCAAGACATCAATACAGAAAACAGCAGCTCCATGTTAATGACTTCACTAAGGCAAAGTAGCTGCATGAAGTTACGCACTACTGCAGCACTTCACAGAACTTGCAGCTTAAATTAAGAGCGAGCTATTTTCCTAGCAGTCCCTTCACTGGTCATTAAGTTTTTTGCTTAGTTTTGCCTTTCAAAACTTTCAGGGTCACTTGTCCCTACGAGTGTTGATACTTGATTTGCTGCTCCAGATATGTGCATTGTCTGTTCTACAAGGGCCTTAGAAATTTAGAAAAAATTTTGTCCAAGTCTGCACATGCAGAAAGACACTTGGCTTCTAAGTAATCTAATAAAAGACTGATTTTCCTTTCAAAAATAGTATTTATTTATGGATACTCTGCCTTGCTACAGTACATTTTTTTCAGTTATATTTCATTCTTTTAGAAATCCTGAAATACAAAAATCTTAGAAACAAAATGAAACCCACACCTATTTGTTATCTGTTGTTTATAGCTATTTTACAAAAATATTTAAGAGAAGAAAATTCAAATGCTGAGATAAAGTCAAATTTCCATAAGTACCAAAATGCCCAGTCCTGTGGAATTCTGTTGGCTATCAAAACTTAATTCACATGCATAGAATGCATAGAAAGAACATTTGAGTTTGTCTAAATACTACGTCTTCCTTGGTTACAATTTTATCACATTTTCTCTGATACTATTTAAATTTTTTTGTTATTCCTGTAATTTGCTAAGCCTTTCACAGAGTTACAGAACAGGTCAGGTTGGAAGGGACCACATTTGTTCATCTGGTCCAATGTCCCTGCTCAAGCATAGACATCCTAGAGCACACTGCACAGGATTGTGTCCAGATGGTTCTTGGATATCTCCAGTGAGGGAGACTCCACAGCCTCTCTGGGCAACCTGTTCTGGTGCTCAGTCATCTGCAAAGTAAAGAAGTTCTTCCTCATGTTCAGGTGGAACTTCCTGTGCATCAGTTTCTGCCTGTTACCCTGTGTTCTATTGCTCAGCACCACCAGGAAGAGCCTGGATCCATCCTCTTGACACCCACCCTCCAGATACTTATAGACTTTGATGAGGCTTGCTCTCAAATGTCTCTTGAGGCTGAGCAGGCTCAGCTACCTCAACTTTTTCTCGTAAGAGAGATGCTCCAGTTCCTTGATTAACTTTGTAGTTCTCTGCTGGACTCACTCGAGGAGCTCCATGCCCCTCTTGTACTGAGGAGTCCAGAACTGGACACAGCATTCCAGATATGGTCTCACCAGGGCTCAGTAGATGGGCAGAACTGGACAGTTGGACTTGATGATCTTAAAGGTTTCTTCCAACCTTGACAATTCTACGGTTCTATATAGGATCACCTCCCTTGCTGGAGCTGGCACTGCTCTTCCTAATGCACCTCAGGATTCCACTGGCCTTCTTGGCTATAAGAGCATGCTGCTGGCTCATGGACAGCTTGTTGTCCACCAGAACCCCCATGCCCTTCTCCTTTATCCATCCACACAGGTCTCTGGCCCACTTTTACTGATTTCTTGCTCATCCAGATGCATTGTTCTTGAGCTTGGAGGAAGTCATCCTTGAATATTAACCAAACTCTCTTGGACCCCTCTTCCCTGCAGGGCCTGCTCCTGTGGGATTCTTCCAAGAAGATCCCTGAACAGGCTGAAGTTAACTCTCCTGAAGTCCATGGTCACAACCTTACTTGCTGCCCTGCTTCCTCCCTTCCTGGTACTGAACTCCATCTCATGGTCACTAAAGCCAAGGCTGCCTCCAACCTTCACATCTCCAACAAGGCCTTCCCTGTTTGTTAGTATAAGGTCAAGCAGCACACCACTCCTTGTGGGATCCTTTACTACCTGGGACAGGAAGTTGTCATCAGTGCTTTCGAGGAACCTTCTGGACTGTTTGTGCTTTGCTGTGCTGTTTCTCCAGCAGATGTCAAGGAAGTCAAAGTCCCCCACAAGAACCAGTGCCTGTGATTTTGGGGCTGCTCCAAGCTGCCTGTAAAAGGCCCCATGCACTTCCTCCTGTTCAGGTGGCCTGTAGCAAACAGCCACAAAGTGTTACCCTTACTATCCTGTTCTTCCATCCCAACCCATAAGTTAGAACAAGCTTCATAGCTTGCACACTTGCTGTCTTGCTTCATAGCTGAAAATGTAAGCCAGAAACCAATAATTATCTTAGTAATTATTAATTGGTGATTATTAATAATGTAATCATCCATATTTGGGCTGCAAAATAGTACACAACTATCTCAGTCACTCCTTACTCAAGCAAAGATGCTGAAGGGATGAAAAGGAAGGAACATTTTGTGCCACACCATTGACAATGACTCCTACAATGGCATTGATGCCCAGACAGAGCAGGTAAATTAAGTTATTATGTGATCTTCATCAACAATGTGTTTTTGTGGTCACATCATCTGTGAGGCAGTACCACCAACACCATTTCTTACATAGGAAATTGCAATAGAACACGTCAAGTGAAATGGCCAAAACTAAAATCTGACCAGGAAGTACAGGGAAGGACCATTTCACCCATACTGACAATACTGATGAACCTCAATGAAACAGCTATTTTTTCAAGGCCTTCCTGAGACCCTTGGACATGACATTCTCTTTTCTTTGTACTGCTAGCAATATGGAGAAGCAGCATCAGAGATAGGTATCCCTTTATTCCGCTTCATTGGATGGCACTTGCATGTAAGCCTCTCCCTTTGTTTATCTTTAATCTGGCCCTGAGACTGAGGTAGTCATGGTTCAGAGATGGGCTGGACATCAGTTTACATATGGGATGTGGTGCGTGAATGCTTTCCAGCAATTGTTTTGGTTTTTCTTCCCCTTTCCTTCACTAAATGACCTTTATCTTGATTTAGGAGTTTTCTCACTTTTTGCTCTTCCTATTTTCTTCCCCTCATCCCACTGGAGGAGAGGAAGTGAGTGGCTGTGCGGTACTTAGATGCCAGTTGGGGTCAATGCACCACAACCAGAAACTTGAAGAAGTATATGTCAGGAGTATGAAGACCAAAGGAAACCACTAAAATACTAGAAAAGGCATGTTTATTAATGATGAACTTTCCTGGGAAACTCTTAAGTTCTCATACTGTTTATGATTTGGAAATAAGGCAAATAAGTTTAACCTAATTATGAAAACCTGTTTTATTTCAAATGTTTTAATATATATTTTTGTCCAACAGTTGGAGCTTTATAAAAAAAAAAGAAAGCTTCCAATATTTTTTAAACAAGAAAAACTAAGTTCACTAAAGAAACTAATTTAATTATTATAGCAGTAGGCAGAGAAAGGAGACAGGTATTTAGATAACATTACCTTTCACTGTTCTTTTTACCACTAGATGAACTGCTGGTGGAACCAGTGCGGTTGCGACTCCCTTTGGAATCTCCATAGCTTTCCCTCCGACCTCCTGGGGACACACGCTCAGCTGAACTGGTTCTCTTAATGGTGCTAATAAAACAAGGAGCAAGTTTCACAGTGGCACTTGTAAAAGTATATATTCTACAATAAATATTTTTGAGAAATGTATCAAGTAGAATTGTGACCCTAAAAAATAACTAGAACTTTGTTTTTATCCTGATTTGTTAAAGGTCTATATAAGAGATTTGCTGAGTACCTGGTGCAACACAAACATACTACTTTTTCCTGAATCATAAAATAGAAAATGGGCTAAACCAAATTAATAGAGTAGTTGCAATATCTTTTTTCTGGGTCGCATTTCAAATCTCTGACTACCACTCCATATTTCCGAACTTTTGAATTCTCTTAATAAGAAGGGAAAGATTTAAAGAGAAACAATATTACCTGACACTTCCAGCCAGACTACAGAGAATGTCAAAAGTAGGTCAAAATTTGAACATAAGCAAGCTAACTTTGGATCTCCATTCAGTATCAATTATTCTGTGGTTCAAAGCTAGTTTTAACATACTCCAAGTTGCAATTAATGGTGAGCTGCCTGCATTTTTCTCCTCATTGTCAAAAATGTATGCTTCCTAGTTGCATGTACGAATAGATTAGATTCCCCACATGTCCTGACAGGAGGTTTCTCAAAGGCTTAAAGCTCACGCTACCCTCTCACTCTTCAACCATCCTTCCTGCCAAGATAGCTATAAGGGAGCTCTTGTGTGGCTTTATGGTACCCCTTAGACATCCAGCTTTCTCTGAGGGAAAAATGGGAGCCAAAATACAAGTAGTGTTACTGAGTAAATTAAGAGAAGCTCAGTCAGAACCTACCCCTAACAGGAGAAAAATTATTGACCAAAGCACTTCTCCCTCAAGCAGTGCTTCCTAGCAAGAGAGGGAGCTAAGGGTGAGGCCCCAACGCAGGTGATGCTTTTCATTTTGCTGCAGTCCCTTTGCAGCAGAGAGGCTCATGCAGCAGTACTCGGACTCAGGCAGGAATCATCCCCATGGCAGCAGCTGAACAACAGGACTCAGCATCAGGGTCCCATTTCTCCCTGCTTCAGTCCTGTACTGTTTTTCTCCCTTCAGAAAGCAGAATGAAAATGTCCCCTTTACCCACAAATTCTCAAACTAAATAACCACCTTCACCACGGATAGCAATGATTGCTTTGAAGCTCACATCTCTCTACCCAAATGCCAACCACAAGCTCCATCCCACTGTGAAAACTTCAGTTCTTTCTGTTCTTGCTCCTCCAAGGCCAGTCTCACTCTAGTCACACCTTTTATCACTCCCAGAGATGCTCTGCTTACCGGAATACTCATCTCATTCTTGAGGACTAGTTCAAACCTCTCCACCAGTCCCTAACAACTATCCCTACTCCAGCTCCTCTAGTTCTGTCCCACTTTTTGTGTGGTGTAAGTTGTCTCTTCATAACTAAAGGAAAGAATACAGACTTTTTGGTCTGGTCAAAAAGTGCTCAGCTGGTCAACTTTACACCACCATTGATACACTTCCTTGTTTTTTAAAACAACCCAACTTATTTCTGCTCTGTGTCTTTTTACCACCTAGGAGGGGAATGTTTCAACACCGCGGCTTAGACTCAGTTACAGAAACAATGGGAACACTTGAACCAGAGTCTTTCTGCAAAGCAACCGCCTTTCTGAAAAGAAGGCAGCCCCCATCCAGGGACAGATCTGCAGAGGTGATGCATGTTAAGTTGCATCTCAGGTAGCTTGACAAAAAAACCTTCTGGAACATGCGATGGTAGGACAGATGTTCGTTGCTGCATTCTTGTAATAAAAACAAGCTTCAAATGATTAAGCTGAAATTAAAAAAATAGTGTTTCTGTGGAGAAAGCAGAGCAAGCAGAATGCAAAATTACACACTGAGACAGAACAAAATACATTCATAGGGGAAGAGAAAAGGCAGCAACAAGGATTTAATTCTGTCTTAATTCCAGAAATGTTCTTCCTACACTAAACTAACATTATCCAAGGCATCTCAATGTCAAATGCATTTAAAAAACCCTCTAGTATATTCAAGAATACACTGTTAATATTTAACTATTCTCCCTGCATGTTATAACATCATCCAATTTAATACTACTTCAGTTAAAAAATAAAATCTTGATATTGAAAATGCTTATTCCACATAAAATAGCTTTATTAGCATGTATCCTTCCACTATTATATACATTAATTGCAAAAACATCCTGTGTGACTTCTCAGGATCAAATCTCTATTTTGGCATCCTTTCCTGGTTGAAGAAATTTAAATTTCTTCAGGATGTTGTTGACGCATATTTTCTTGGTTAAGGATAAGAGGTGTCAACATCAGCCTACACTGAAATTAAATTAAGGAAATTATCAAATTATACTAATCTTGGAAAAAAAGTAAGTTACAGAAACAATTTGAAACTAATTTTAATGTTGCTTGGTGTTTTATTTTAATAGCGGTCAACATTTAAAATATGAACTAGTGAATAAGAAATGAAAGGGTGGGACTTAAATTTAAAAGTATAATTTTATCTTCTTTCTGAATAATGAATTCTCGTATCAGGATAAAAACTACTTTTACCACAAGTATAGCATATTTTTAAACCCTTTTGATTTATGTCCATTACTGCTTAAACTAATTAGCCATGCTATCTTCTGACAAATTCTATTTTAAACTTTCAACAACAAAACTCCAGTGAGAAGTATTAGTAGGTGTTTGGAAAAGAGGATTATAACTCCATTTTATTAACTCAATTTTGGCATTATTCACATTTTGTTAGCTATACTATTAAACACGAGTGATTATATCCATGGCTACAGTAGATACACTGTCACCTGAGGAGGAATTTAAAATGACAGAAAACATTCATTTAATTTACAGGTTTGTAAGAACATAACTGGATTCCAGAATTTGACTTGCACATTAGTGATATGAAAGGAGAGCATTTGCAATTATCTGAGAACATTTAGTAGAACAATTTTTAACTGAAGACAACAATGTGGTCTAACACCCCTATTATAAAAATTAGGTTAGTATGAAATAATGCAAATATCATCACTGAAGTTATTATTATTTAAGTTGTGTAATGCATTTATCAATGATGAGAAAGTTTTAGACATGTGCTTCTGAAAACGTTAAAAATGGCAATAATAATTACAGTTCTATCATGTTAATGCTTGTACTAAAACAGCCAGTTTCTATGTGCTGAATCAAAATGGAAAGGAAAAACAACTGAAATTCAACACTACAAAGCTATTAAGGATCCCTCACCTTAGAGGAGGCTTTTTCAGTTTGCATGCATTGAGAAGGTTCACAGACCTGCTTAATCCAGATTGAGAGGTGCGTAAACAAAGCAGAATAAAAAGTGAATGCAACAATAAAATGTGGGAACAAGACATTTACAAGACTTACATTAAAAGACAAAATTGCATGCTTTCAAGATATGAAGTCACGTGCAAGAGTAAACAACACAGTGCTTATTGACTCAGATGTTTGATCATTTCAAACCATACATTTAAGAACACCAATGTATCTTTGAATGACAAAATCTCAGCAGTGCCCCAGTAGACTGACCATTTGTAAAGCGACTCAAAAATAAAAGTAAAAAACTCAAAGAGGCTATCTGAAGGAACAAGACAGATGATCCAGCTAAAAGACGAAGACTATTAAAAAAGCAATGACAAAGACAAGAAAATAAATCCTCATATATACATACATAAACCATTGCATAGCATGAATGTTTCAGGTGGTTGCATTACTGAATTGTGGTGAACAATCTGGCCAAAATTAAAAAGATATATACTTTAGTACTAAAATTATTTGGGAAAATATAAAAGCTTTTTAATAACAGAATTTTAAAAGTAGCGCACAATGCTCTTAAGACAGTAACTGATGGTATTAATATTTTGTCTAGCACTCATTCTGACCCTCATTTAAATCAATTAGAATGAATTCAGGAATAACATACGACTTTAATTTCATTATGCCTTTGAGCAAAGTGCACTAATAACTTTAATTGTTAGAGATATTGTGAAGTGGCATAATAGTTTTGCCACCCGAAGTTCAATGGAGAGAGATTTCTTTTTAAATTTATATTCTAAATATTCTTAAACATTTTCTTTGAGAGTCAAGTATTACATGGAACACTTAACTGAAGGTGTAATACAGACTCCGTGTGTGTGCCAGTTACAAACCATCGCTGTCCCCAGTACAGAACACACAACATTAATTCCAGGCGACTGAACAATTTCCTAGGGGCCATGTGTTTAGAGTTTAGAAGAACAAGAATTTATCATATTAAAGTATTTTATTCTCCCTGCAAACAAAGCTCTTTATGTTTTCTTTGTTCCTGCTTCTTCCTTTTGATCTCCATTGTCAGAGTTTTGCACCATTGTAATACTTTGCAATCTGCTGGGGGAGAAAGAATGACTGATTGTCTCCTTTTGAAAGGCAAAGTATGTGCTAGCCTTCAGCCTGAAGCAGCACCCCTACTGGGAAAGGTACTGTCTGCATTCTTCTCTCTTACTTTTTTTTACCCGTTTTCCCCCACAACTCTTGGAAACAAAGCTATCCTAGATGAGTCACAAAACCTTAGATTTTAATAGGGAACACAAAACAACACTACTATGTGCTGGCCAAATTCCAAAGACAAATTTAGTGTTAAGCAGCAAACTTCAAGCCACATTACACGCCAAAGAGAGTGTAGGGGGAAGGGAAAACTCTGCTCACGATACACTAAACTTATTCAGAATGAAAATTTCAAATTATTCTAAGCACAAAGTTCAGAACAAAACCATGGCAGCATTCAAAAAGCTGGTACTCAGAATAGCTTGTACACTTCTACATCATAGAATTAGTAAAAATATTAAAATTAAAATCAAATCCTCTGATCAAAGGCTTCTTGTGAAGATGGCATGGAAACACTTTACAAAGCCAGGCAATTCTTGATTGTCTATCTGTGTCAGATGGTTGTTCAGTCCATCTCAAAATCACTTCAGCTCTCTGTTGAGTGGCTGGCACCCAGAACTGCCCAGCTGTGTTTACATGGCCCCCAGAACCTGAGTGCAGCATCTCCTCTTGTTACTTGACCACAATTTTTGGTTCCAATATAACCAGCATCACCAAGCTTTCTATCTTGCACTGTATTACCACCATATATCTTTATAATCCGGTTGACCTATGTTTTAGATTTGTGCTTTTGCTCTATTCAGGGTATTTCAGTCCTTCCTTAACTTGGATAATTGGGTATTGACTATATGAGATCTGAATGCTGAAGCAGGGTTTGGTGCCCTCAATTCTAATTGAAGTCAGAGTCAGTTGAGGTTACTCAATGCTTTGCAAGATCTGGATATAATTATCACATTAGGCCCTATAACAACCTACTGATATCCAGAGATACACGTTTTACATATGGAAAAGCAATATGCATAGGGTTAAATGATTTGCATAAGGTCACAGAGAATATGTGGCAGAACTCGAGTAAAAGCCTGCTAGTTCCACCCTTTCAGCCTCAAGCCTTTTTTATTACCTCCCATTTTATATTCCTGCCAGAAGAAGTCATTTCCATTTCAAATATTAAATGGGAAATCAGAAAATGTAGTGAACTCTGACCAACATCTCCTTGGTAATCCAGCAAGGCAGATAAACCACATACCAACCTTTGGGTTCAAATGAGTTAACCAACACATTAAATGCAGCTATTGTATGAAATGAGCTTGTGTCTGCAGATATACCAGTAAATATGTCTATTTCTAAGCAGTGGAGCTATGGATACACACTTAGTCCCTCTGCAGACTATTTGCATATATTTACATAAATAATGCACAACAAACTGTTCCAAGGGACAGACAGATGTCATTTCAATTGGAGATCATACAGTCTTAACCTAAATGGTGAAAAGTATAAGAGAACAGAGGAATCAGGAATTATTGGATTGTAAGCCCTCTTGTCATAAGTAAAGCATTTGGGAAGGACTCCATTCACCTGCATTTTCTCCTGAATATATGATCAAAGGTAAGAAAAAAAATGGAAGATGATATTTTTTACTATTGCAATCCTAGCAGATATTTGTCAAGCTCAACAGCAGAGCAAAAGTTTAGAAGATGACTCAGGAAAAACATTTTTTTCCCTTTCTACTGTGTTTTTAGCTTTTCTTTCATTTTTCAAATTCTACCTTTTCAATTCTGATCTGTTGTAGAGAAAAACTATTAAAAGCATTGAAGCAGAAATTAAGTTATAAAATCTATAAACAATACTATTTGGAGCTGCTGTGTCACATGACCATATTTTGGACTAAAGAATACTTATACTACAAATAAGCTATAGTTCTGGAACCAGTTTATAAGAAAAGAGCACTTCTTAGCAGAAATCAGAACTAAAAAAATAACTCAAAATTTCATACCATCTGTAAACTGTGCAACACTGAGAGAAGCCTCTAACACAAATAAACAGGTCTTACCCCTTGAAAAAAAAAAGCTATTTGATCTTGCTGATGTATTTCCATTACTGTTTTATGCATAAACACATACAGTTCCTGAAGGTAAATGGTTCCAGTATAAATACAAAGCGTGGCTGAATTCATCTTAATGGATGCATAATAAATTAGTCTACTTGACTGTATACAAGAAAGCTATTTGGAACACTTACTGTATCATCTTTAAATACTGAACATGGGGAACCCCATTGATTATAAAACCATGAAATCCCACCAGTTACTTCAAGGTTCACTGTTAAAGGATTAGAGAATAATTTACCAAAAAATGTTTTGTACAGTAATTAATTGATGAGGTCGTTACCATTCCACTCTCTTCCTCTTGAAGTATATTCATAGGCAAGGCACAGAAATATGCTTTAATATAATTTAATAAAGGTAACATTAAAGAAAATTTGCATATTAAAGACATCAATACATAATTTTAGAGCATTTGAAGGGAACAATAATTCCACAGTATCTGAATTTACAACTGCTTTTTTCAAGATGTGGAGTAACCCTGCTCTTCGAAGCACTCTTAATAAGTGTCTACCTATCTCAGTAAAACTGTTCACGTGTATTTTTTCCTTTTGAAAATTGAATATACATTTTCATGCTGCATATTTAAAGCACCTTCAGCCTAGCTTCTTCAACAAAGACAAGGGACAAAGCATAACAAAAGGACATTAAATACTTGTCCTGTGGAAGAATTTCTCATACAGAATCAAGACAGTCTAAAAATACTTCCTAATGATGCTCCCTAAGGACTTTCCCACTGGCATTCTGGGTATCCAGGCTGCACATGGGTCAGGTGGAAGGGATACAGGCTGCCACTTATCTACAGGGATCCTAAGCTAGGATAATGCCTACAGGCTGCAGGCACTACCAGATGGAACACCCGAACTACATCAAGGACTCCAAGAACAGAGAAAGCATGAGTATGATCCCGACATGCACTTCATCCACTCTACTCCAGGGCAGAAAGTGCTGTGCTGAACCTTAGAGACAGAGCATAGAGACTCAGGAATCACACCCTCTGCACACAGGTGAAGTCTGCCAATGCCTGTGCTCTCGTGTTTCATAATTATTAGTTTAAAATTAATTAGGAAGAATGAAGTTATGAAAAAATCTTAAGAAAAAATAATTTGTAAAGAACAAATGAGTTATAAAACTCAGCATATACAAAATAGCACTCTTTTTTAAACACTAATACATTTCCTTTTTTAAAAGGAAAGATCTTTCACCCATTTTCAAACTTCTGATAATATAATTCTAATAATGGAACCGTTTAGAGAGCATTTGCTTTCCTTCTCTTATCTTGAGGGCTAATTCAGACTGAAGCCTGCCAAAGCCTACAGCTACAGCGAGCTCTAGTTCACAGAGCTCACAGGAGTTAATTTCTGTGACATAAACAAATATGGTATTTTCCAATTTTAATTGTATGAAGCATAACTTCTCTCTTCTCTACAACAACAAAACTTTCAAAAGTTTCTTGAAAATCAGTCCCCTTCAGTGGACTAACATAGACTGGCATATCCTTAGCCACCATCCCCGCTTTGAGGAAAAATTCTCTTTACAAGAGAGACCTCAGATCGGAGCAGGTTAATGGTCTCATCTCTACAACTTACCCTCCTCAGAGCTGACAGAATCATCACTACAAAAAGATGAGGAGACACACAAAAGAAATGTACAAAATGTAAAAAAAAAAAATTCCAACCCCAAACCAAAATGCCACACTAGTCTCTTTTACAGGCAAACCACATAGATTAACACCACTATAACTGCCATGTGTAACTTGAACCTGCTCCACCCAATCCATTCCGTTCCATAAAACCTAGATGTATAAAACATTTAGCCTACTTAAAAACAGCTACACACAAAGCAATTTGAGACAGAGCAGTAATTTTTAAAAGGGCTTAAATACATGCTAATGGTAAGCTATCTAAAGATGGATGTTTTCATTTGCATAAATATGTGTAGGCATTGAATTTTCCTCCTCCCTGAGACGCTTCTAACACTGCACACACAGTTTCTATGATAATTTTTTTAGTGAGATAAAACCACCAAAAGTAACATACTGATTTGCAATGATAACACTGTTTCTCTGCAGAGTATGTATTTTCTAGTAGCTGCTCAAAGAATTGCACTACTTTTCACATCATGTTGGGCAACAGCACAGTAGAAATTCTTTATTCTCTCTATGTTAGACTTAATAGCAAAAAACAACACAGACCAATAAAAACCAAGCATTGTGCATTCTTTCAATACTCATGGTAATAACCTTAATTGTAATTAGAACAAATAAATGTAAAGCCTCTTAGAATGAAATCCATCTCCTTTTCTTTCCGAACTAAATATTTAGACTGCTGCTTTGCAAGTAAGAAAAACTACATATCTAGAAGGTTAAAAGAGGAGCTATACCATGTTTTCAATTCCATAGTTATAAGGTTTCACATAGGTGCCTACCTTTTTGCTGCTGGTGATACAGTCTCCTTTCTGGTTCCTGATGGAGAAGGTAAAGAGCCACTTGGTTTCTTTGGTAACACAGTTCCATTATTAACTGTAGTCCTTAAAGGCAGGGTTTGTACCAGTGGTCTTGCTGTAAAACAAACATAAGATGAAATCATTGTTTTCATTTGCTTTTATCAGTTTTTTTCCTCACCAAACAATTGAATATTTAAAATTATCCATGTAGTGTGCCATTTTTGTTTCACTATTGTAAAATTCAGCACAGATGAGGGTTTCAATGAGGAACTTATTATTATTATTATTATTATTACTGATATCATCCTATCAAGTAAATCATAGCATATGGCTTAAGCACACAATTCTATAACCTCTCTCATCTGTCCTAGCTCAAGGCACTTACTGGTAAGCACAAAAGTAGCTGCTGCCCTCAAAAACAATCCTGCTCTCTCAGTAGAGCATCAGTCTCTTGCCCATCTGGATAGCATACAGAGGAGTGCTAGAAATGAAGGCAGGTTGTCATCCCAGAAACTCCTGCTCTCATCCCTCGGTGTTCTTAGAGGTTTTCCAAAAGCAAATTATCTATTAAGAAATCCCAACTCCTCCTAAAAGGTCTTCTTTCAAAGAATGTGGGCTTATGTTTGACAGAAAGGAACTGTACCCTTTATTCAGAAAAAGCAACTGAAATCAGCAGAAGAGTAGAGTTAATAAACTGGCATTATCTACCTATATTCTTCTGATCAAATGTTGGCTCACAAAACGATATGTATATCATAGCTGTAATTAATATTAGAATAATCGAAAAGTCCCGTTCAAGTAGTTAGAAGTTAGTTGCGAAAAGAAACAGCGTTTAAAACTGCAAGAAGTGAGTAACATGAACATTACTGTGGATCACAGCCTTGAAACACAGACACAAACATGACTAGTGCTCTCTCTACTGCAGGGAAGATAGCTTGAATCACTTGAAATTTGACAGGACTTTGCATTACAAGCCAGCTTTGTAAAGATGCCAAAAGCTTCTGGGTTCAGAGAAACACCACCTGAGAGAAGGCAGCAGTCACAAGTCACTTTAGGAACAGAAGATAAAATTTCACTGAACTTGGAGAGGATGTCAGGGAGAATACCTATGACATGTTCTTCAAAAAGACTGCTGAGGATACAAGATCTAAAAGGCCAAACTGAAACAGTAGCAATTGTATAGAGTTATAGGTCATAGTGTAACAACATCTTATTGTAGCACTGACAGCAAGCATTTACTGACTTTTTCACCCTAAGTTTGCATATATTGAATAAAAAGATAGATGTGCCTTCAGGAGATTAAGTCAGTGAATATGAGATTAGAGAACCTCTCTATTAGAGAATGCAACTTTCAAGTCAAACTTTGTCTTGAAACTTTTTCAGAATACACACTTACTTGTTATGTATTTGTCATTTATTTGTTCAGAGGAAAGAAATTTAGAAAACAATCTATAAGGGAAATACTGGAGGAATCAGGCTTATTTGGCTTAGAAGAGTGAAGGATGACAGGAAAACAAATCAACAAAGGAGAACAAGAAGAATATTTTATCTGTGCTCACTGATGATGCCTTCCAGTTCTGGCTTCCCTGATCTATTGTAACCAACTAATTCTGTCTTTATAGCTTATAGAAAACACCTAAAATTTACTTGGCTTCTCATGCCTCTATTTAATTTTTTATTAATTGACTCAGATATCATAATTCTATTTACTTCTACTGTAATATTTTTTGCATATTAAATTCTTTTTACAGTGTTGTGCTGGAAGCTCTGTTGCTTGTTTCCTGACTAATTGCTGCACTGCTGTAATTAATCCATATGTGTAATACTGATTCTGTTGCTTACTACAGAAACATAGGTAGCTACAGTTGAGCAGTTACAGACTTGTCTCCTGGCAAGCTTTCTGTAGCTCACAAAACTTTAAAGAGCTTTGAGATGGCAAATTAGAACAGCAATTAAAGTTAAATAAATAAATGATTAAAATATTTTCCTTCTTTATAGTTATATTTTTTAAAATGCCTATTAAAAATTAGCTGGAGTAAACTAGCTGGAATCTGTTTACTCTCCTAACCTTATGAAATTGAAACTAGCAGCAGTCAGGAACAAACTCTGCAACATTTAACAGAGGTTCTGCTTCAAATCCAGCACCAACCCAGAACCCACACTTCCAGAAGTAGAAATTTAAATGGTCAGCTACTGTAGAAAGCAACACTGTGAAACTCTTACACATCACACAGAAACACTACGCATTATTCAATTAATCCACTGTTTACTCTGGAGCTATTTAGTTTTATTTACAACAGCTAGTTCACACCAGTGGTAACTGGCATCACAGCCACACAACCTCAAACATGTCGTTGCTGTTAGAGGTCAGTAACTCAAACACATTGCTATTATTGCTTTGTCAGTAATGTTTACTGTGGAAGTTCTGGTGCTTCAAGGTCTTACCTGTGGTAGCAGGACTGACAAGTTTATCAGCCTCAGCAGCAGCTTTTTTAATCATACTCTGATCTATGGATTAATAGGGCTGTTAAGTTTACAAACAAACTAATAATTGCAAAAGGAAAGAACAACAAACACAAGTAAGACAAAGGCAGGAAGCCATACTGAAACTCCACCAAGTAGTTGAATTAAGTTAGGAAGGGGAAAAAAAACAACTAAACAAAAACTCAAAACATCATTAGGGAAGGAGTGCCACAAATGGACAAGATAAGCCACTCCCTTTCCTTGATGTACACTGCTTTTAAGCTGCTTGGCTCAAGTTTAGAACAAGAACACACACAGAGACTGAGAACAAGTTCAAGATTTTTCCATTGTAGATTTTGAAAGTCTGAAACTTGAAATCTTTAAATTAATTTTAAATATGAAGTACTCAGAAAAATGAAGTTGTTTGTCCCATGAAGCTTCTTGTTCCAGACTTTAAACAGTACACTGGAGATCCTGTTTTCCCAAAATCATGGACCTCCCCCAACACACACAATCCTGATCTACTTCATCTATAGATCAAATGAAAACAGCAGCATACAGTGTTCTTCAAGCCCCAGTTTGCATGGACAAGACATCTGTGACATTCTGTGGGATCAAATTCCACTTTTTAAAATTCCAAATGAGGAATTAGTCATTAAACGATAAAGGGAAAGTAAACAGATCCAGTCCATGCAGTCCTGGTGGTAAAGCCTGAGAAGCCACTGCTCCAGCTCCTCCCATGTTTAAGTAAGTCCCTCTCCTAACAGTCTCCAACAGGAGCCTCCGTAATGCTATTCCAAACTAAAATACTAAAATTAGTCTTATGCTAAGTAAGTGGATACAATTCATTATAAAGTAGTAGTGCCTACTACAGGAATAATAGGCCATCAGAGCCTACCGTAGGAAAAATAGGCCAGCATGTGAAAGGTATCATATTTGACAAAACAGCTGGAAGGAACACGTGATCAGAATACTTCAGATACTCCTTCATGTTTATCATTCATATTTAATGAGGTTGACCATACACTAATTATACAACTGATGTACAGTAAACTTCAAGTTCTTTACATAAACTATCACAGTAGCAATTATTTTCAGAAATTAGGTGGGTTTAGTTGGTAAGTCCCAGGATTCATTTTGGTAATTTGCAATGGAAGGACAAAAGACATTTGCAGTCCTTCATTTGCATTATCACAGTAAAGTTTCTTACACTGTAATTTTACACACATGATAAGAACTAGGCATGTCATATATACATTAATAAAAAAAACAACACAAAAAAAGCCCACAAACAAACAAACCCTCACAAAACCAGATATAGAAGGCAGGAGGATAGGCTAATAGCACCTTTTCTTCAGTGCACATTACACTATCACTCTAATGGTCTGCCATGACCAAGAAACTCTCTCCTGATTTAGAGTTCAACTCTGCTCACAGAATTCATGAGAATCTGGTCTCTATTTTGCTAACTACAGCCAGCAAGCAAGAAGAACAGATTTGTTTACAACTAATTACTAGACTTTATTTCCTCCATGCATGAGATAATATCTATTTTACAGGCAACATGAAGCTTCTTAATCCCTTGTACACCCAGATTTGATGGAACATTTTATCACAGTGGTGGCTATCTTTAGTAACATTTAACTTATCTGATATTTTACATTTTTTTTCAATAAAACAAAGACAAAATGAGGAGATTACAACAGAAAGGGAAGAGAATATGAAGACAAGATCACAGATATTTACTGCATATTCAGTCTGACAGCTAGTGTGATATACCACCAACTCATAATTTGGCTCTGTAATTCTGACCCCTTCACCTTTCCCCATCTCTGACACAAAACTTGTAACTAACATGACATCTCAGTTCAGCAAATTAAGTAGTTCCTATCTAGTCTATTAAATCAATGCCTAGAACTAAATACCTGTTGCAAATTCACAAATATATAACTGAGATGAAAGGAAGTCCTAACTTCCAGCTGTATTTATGAATCCATAAATACATAACATACTTCTGATGCTAAGTACGGTTTTAATTAATATCAATACATATCAGGACCACAAAAGAAACATTTCTTAAGTTAGACAACACAGAGCCTGTGAAGTCAGCCATACTTTCTTTCCACACCTAGGTTGCCACCACTCTTACTCCTCAGACCACTCGAAAATACCTTATGCATTTCTGCTAAGCTGCACATAGGCAGCCTCCCAGGCCTTTGCATCCTCAACACCACAGTAAATCACACTGGTTGGGTTCTAATGAACCTTTACTACTGCAAAGTGCTGGATGTTCAGGTCCAGCTTTTCTGATTTGTGCACAGCCAAACCCATTCCTGCAGAGCAGGAGCGGAGAGAGAGCATGCTGTGGCACACGGGCACAGCACAGCACTCTGCTGAGCAGCGCTGTCTGTCACACCTGGCACCCTGCTGGCTCTGGATCTGCTGCTCCGGGACATGGTCAGGCAACAACCACAGCTCTACCTTTCTTTCACAGCTGAGCAGCTCATGTTGCACCATCTCCTTAGTCACGTCAAGTCTGTGCTAGCTTAGAGCTCTGCCTTATGTCTGCACCATCCACAGACACTTCAGACATTTTAAATTAAATTTTAATTACATTTTACTTCACTTTAATTCATTTTTTGGATACAAAACCCCTCAATCTATGAGGAGTTTAACCCACACAAGACAATGCATTCCCTAAAGAGTTTATAAACTGATCTTGATCAGAAGTAAGGAAGTGGTAGCAATGGTTAAACGTAGGTTGTGCATTAAGCACTATGAACACACAAATGCTTTGCTGGCTCATGTAAACTGTAGAAGGCTCACAGATTTAACCATTTCGATTTTTATGCATTCTCTTTAACAGGATAAATTTCAAATGTATTTTATTTGGAGTTTGGTGTGTCGATTTTAAGTATTTAAAGATCTAACGAATAGCCTATTTTAATACATATAAAGCACTCATTGAATTGCACTACCTATTTTACATCTATCTGAAATGCAAACCTTTGGTAGGTCCTTTCTTATTCTGCATGGCCTGCTGCTCCTCTGTAATATTCAAGCGTCGGACCACATCAGCAAGGGCAGATTTGAGCAGCTGGATGTCATCTTCCTGCATCTGGACACGCTGCTCCAGAGAGGCAATGCGATCTGTAACCTCCATACTGCTTGCAGCAGAGGCACTGTCATCTAAACAAAACAGCAGAAAAAAAAGGCATTATCAGTAATGTAGAGCCATCAAGAAGTACCTTATGTAACAGGCTACAGGTAAAAACAAGGCTTTTCTCAGACCTGAAGACCTCTTGAGAAAGAAAGTTTTTAAGGGACCAAAAGGAAGAGATGGAAATAAATATAAATAAATAAATAAAAGATTAGTAATTAAGTAAGATGTGATGATGAGGTTGGCTTCAGGGTCAGTAATTGAGTTCCACCACCAATTATCTACATGTCTGGACTGCAGTGATCAATCATCATCCTTCACTATTCTGCTCACCACAACATTCTGACACTGCCAGGCAATCAAGTCAAGAGCTACATTTTCTGATATGCTACACATCCTTCCAGATTTTTCTTTCTCATGTATGTGATAGACATACATGATACATATATAACAGATAGGCTTACACTTTTTCAAGTTATCGTACACAGACTGCAGAACAGATATTAAACCCATCTGCTAACTCCTCGTTTATTCCAGTGGCTTTGAGAACGTTCCCTCTGACTGAAATAAAACTCCAAATAAATTCACAATTACTCAGTAATTATACTCTAAGCCTGTAATTCTTTAAAGGGTCATTACTTTGTATACAATTCACCCACTATTTGAAAATAACCCACAGAAATTTCAAGTCTGCAACTCCCTGATGAGAACTACACGCTTTTGCCACTAAAAACTAGTAATAAGAATATTTTTCCTAAATGACCAGTTTTGTTCCACTGCAGTTCCTATCACATAGAAACACTGTAATTTACGACAATACTAAGTAAGGAAAAATAAGAAGAAAGGAAGACAAAAGCAACACCAAAGATGTCAGTCAGTATCAGTTAGGGAAAAAAATGCACTGTTTTTAAAGAGAATTGCAAGGTTTTATTTCACTAGGCTTTGAAACATAAAAAAAAGTTGGGTACTAACTTATTGGCTCCTCTTAAGAAATGTTAATCAAGGATCATAGCTTTCAACTGATGACTTTTGTTACACTCTGTCAAAAATAGATTTTTATGCTACTATCTGCAATCATAATTGACTTCTCCCTCATTCCCAATGCAAGTCTGCAGTATGTATTTCATCTGTTAAAGCTAAGCTCTCTTCGTGAAGAAGGTGGTATTAGTTTTCATTTCTTGTGTCCTTAATTCTCATCCATTTCAAACCAGAGTTTTCCACTTTTGTACAAGTGCATAAAATGAAAGTTAAATGGTTTGTGCATAATAATAACAACTCCTGTTGAATTTTAAAACAAAGTAAGTGTTTTAAAAAGGAAAACAATAGCTTCTGAGTACATTTAAAAGCATATACAAAAATGTTAATGCATACAAACTTTAAATGATAAGGGTCTAGGAAAAAACTGCTTTTTTTTTTAACTATTCATCTCCAAACCATTCCAATACAGATTGTTTTTGAAATCTGTTCATCAGATGAGTTTTGACTTCCTTATCCCTCACACCCCAATGGCTATCTGTATTTACCAAAAGGTGAATTAGGGACAACTCAGAAACAACTCAATATAACAATATTGACAGTCCACAAATAGTTACAGGCTATTACAGTTTATTGTAATGCTTGTTAATTCTGTTACAGGATTTTAAGAACTTACTTAAAATGTCAACATTAGGATATTATTAGGCTGAACACGGTGATAAGGTAAGTATTTAGTTCTGAATGAACTAAATCAGAACTCAAGTTCCTGAAAAATGTTTAAAAATTTTCCCCATGACAAAGCTTTCCAAACTTTGACCTAATCAGATGTCTGATCAGCACAGGACTTGGTCCTGTAGCTATTACAGGTAATTAGTCACCAAATTCAGATTAGCAGCCATGCTGGTAGCACTATGAGCTGCCTGCAGAACTTAACCTTTCCTCTACAAACAAAAGCCCCACACTGCTCTAATGACTTTACACTTTAACTCAGCTGGAAATAACATGGATTAGCATACTGGACAATAGGCAACCAAATCAAAAGCTTGATTTAACCAATACAAGCCAAATTCAAACTTCAGCCATTTTGCCAAATGCAATACGATCAGGAATAGTTCTCCTCTGAATTCAGTCAATAAGAAATACCCAAATACCAAAACCAGGGCAGAGGAGGAAACCTAGGGGAAAATCAGTTGGTGCTAAAATGATCTAGACCTTGTTACAAAATAAAACGTCCTCACTGAAGTACCAATTTCATTAATTTTTAAGTGTGTAGAAACAGTAATTTTGCTCAGACATAAATCTTCAAGTGGTAAATCAGTGGCACTGGTTTATTTACAGTCCTGTAAAAAACCACTCCCACTAACAACTACTAAGACGTGCAGCTTGCTCCCTTCTTTCCCCTTCCCCCATCTGCCACTGCAACTCTTCCCCTCACACCCTCACTGACCAACATGCACCATCCAACCCTTTCTTGGACACATGGCATCTGTACCTTCCATTATCATCATTCTTGTAGGTTCTTGGTAACATAATCCTCATCCCTGCTGTAACCTATGGCTTGTTTGTTTTCTGTGGTGGTTACCTCACCGGGTGCAGTTCCCTTCCAAGGATGCGGAAAAGAATGAACTTTGTAATAGCTTTCAGTCAGATTGCAGCTGAAGACAAGATTGCTTACAGTCCAGTAACACTTAATTTTACCTCCTCTTTGCATGCATGTACAAGTAAAATAGAAAAGAGACACAGAATACAATAAAACTAGGTTTTATGAAGAATGCAAGGTTCAATTATAAAATAAGCATAACCTGTTTGTTATGCAAGTTGAGGATGGAATGTTCTTGCCATTGAGATCATTACACCCCAATATGTTGAGCAATAGTCACAACTTCAACACAGCCAAATAAACAAAGTGGTATGGTATCAGAAGAGAAAAGAATAATTAATGTTATAAACTAACAATACAACATCAAAAATGTCACAGCAAATATCACCCACTCTGGCCACACAAGCAAGAGTGGTGCTGTTAGCCTAATTTGTGAGCTGCCTCTGCAGTGTACCACATCCTCACAGCAAAGGACATTTGCAAGGAATATTTTAGCACATATTTGTAATGAAATTTGGAAAGGCATATGAAGGAGACTACAAATCTAAAGAAATTGCCTTGAAGTGTTAGATCCACTTACCAATCTCAACCATCCCTTGCCCATGGACAGACAGAACAGACATTGTATCACCTGTATGGGTAGCATCAATAGTTATTAATCATTACCTTTTTTTATCAATGAAAAGAAAAAGGATTTTACAGTGAAATTTATGCAACATGTTTTTAGAAATCTGAGTTGAGTCACTTTCTACAATGTTAATTTCCTTTCATAGATTTTAAGGCAAGTCTAAATCATTGTCTCAAACATGTAAACCATAGAATGGTTTGGGTTGGAAGGGACCTTAAAGATTCCAGCCCACTTGCCATGGGCAGGGAGTAAATCTACACCTTGTGAGATAAATGCCACCTACAATGTCCAAATTAGATAAAACAAGGAGGTATCAATACAGTTGCCTGATTTTTCATCGTAATACATATTTGTGGTAAAACTTGGAAAGAAGAGTAATTTGTCGTTTTTGCTTTGCTGAGATACTACAGGTTTCAAAGGGAAGGCAGGGAAAAAAGGGAACGTACTACATGCCTCTCTAAATGTTCCAACTAGCTAATCCATGATCTCATAGATTGGAAAGATTTCTCGTGGCAAACTGAGAGACAATACTGAGTCAGATGATTAATCTGCTTCCAGAGTGTATTCCAGTTTTACAGCAATTTATTACTTGAGCTTAGCCAAATGTGAAGAAACGGCTGAAGCAAAGCCAACAACAGGATGTGTATGCTGTTTACAAGAATGATTTCAATACTATTTCATTGTATGTAGGCTACAGCTAAGTTACATATTTACACTATAAGTTAGAAGGAAGCCTATTAAATGCATACTATTTTCTGTAGATTTTTACCTTCTGAAAAACCTTAATCTGAACTCTACATTAATGTGTATGAAATAATTAAAATAGACTTGGCATTTCCTCCCCAGAAGAACTACTTTATTAAACATATTCCACCTCTGTATTATGCAGACATTAATTTTGAGGCCATCTTGTCCAGCTCAGACCACAGCAGCAACCATGCAGTGGAAACACAAAAGACTGGCAAACAAATTTGAATTTATTCAATCTACATGGCCTCTTTGGAGCCCGAATTAACAGGATAAAACTGTGCATGAAGTACTTCCAAAACTGATTGTGCTTGCTAGACACTTTTATAACACATTTTTAAAGCAGCATCTCAAAGTCTTTGCAGTATTGTCCCTGTACTTAGACACTCTGCAGGACATCAGAAATGCAAACCTTATGAGGATAGCAAATTCCAGTGGTGGTCTTTGGCAAAAACTAAAGATAACCCACATGATGGAAAACGTGGCAAAGGATGGCAGTGAAAAGGCAGCATCAGCTACACACAGAGAAGCTCTTCTTCTAGCATAAAGACATAGACTGTGCCAGCAAGCCTGAACTGAGCTCAACTGGTAGGAATACCTTCCGTCACTGAGAGATATCATCAAGTGTATCACGTTCTGCACTTCTCCTGAAATCAGCTGGTACAAGTATCCACATTCCTTGGAAATCACTATGAACTTCAGGGCCACTACTGGAGCCTTATGAAACTGCACATGGACAGAAAGGAATTCTCCACTCTCAGCCTGCAGTTAACACTATGGCAGAACAGAGTAGCTGCCTAGAAAGCCATGCCATCAAAGGAGAGAAAGATAAAAATAATATTTATTTTTTAAAAAGCGAACAAATAAAGCACAGTCCTGCAGATAGGGAGATCCTGAACGTGACCCAGTATACCAGGAAGCAATTAAGAATATTAAAGATGCTACACTTCCAGAAACATCTTCCTCCCCATAAAGGCTAATGGTTTTTGGACTCCACTAACTGCAAAACTGTCAGATGTGGAACATATCACTCAGCACACATTTGACAAGTTCCCACATCATCACTGAGACCTCATGTAAGTATACTTCAAGATACTTCAACTATTTCCTTCAAGCACCCTGGGAGTCACATTACCACTAACTTTCAAATGACCTCTCTGCTTCACCTCTCTTGATGCCATATGTTTAGCTTGAAACTCTATGAATGTGGAAAAACATCCCTCTATGGCAGGCATCTCCTACATCTTCAAAATCCTGCCCTCCCTTTTTGGTTCATTTCATGCACCTTTGAGTCTGGGGCACAGAAGTCAGACTGACAAGCTATTTGATAGATACAGTCTGTCTGAATTGACAGCAAAAGACAGAAAAAAAAAAACTGGGAAGAGAGACAACCATCCAACTTCTCTCAAAATGAGCACAAGTAATTCACTGTGGCACAAAAACAAGGGAATGCAGCCACAACACTGTTGCCAGGCTTCAAAGCAAGATTGGAAAGTACCAAGTATTCTCCACGTAGCAGTTTCTGTGGCATAATGTCAGCGGTCATTCACAGACCAGAGTCTCTGTGCAAAGGAACAATGGGAAAATGAAACAGCAGATTTAGTTTCCTTTGACAACGCCACGCCAAGCTCCTTTGTTGAAAAGATTAGTTGTAGACAGTATTTCACAGACTAAATATCTTTCCTCTGTTCACTTTTCTAATGCAAAACACTGTACCATACCTGAAACACAGTAGCAACCCTCCAGGCTTGTCTCCTGGGGACAATGACAACCCATATGGGCAACAGCTTATCACAAAGTCTGGTACATACTGGACTGGCCTGCCAGATTAGAGCTTTCCACCGTGAGAAGCAAGTGGATTTAAAGACCAAAATAATGTTATCCTGTTTAATCTTGTTATTTTGTGTGGTTAGAGGAAAAAAACAGACAGAATTTTTTAACTACAGGTAAAACAGTAAACATTGTTGCTTTACCTGAAGTTTTGGAAATCAAAACTGATTGCCATCTGAATGTCTAATCCTCTGTGTTTTGCTATAAACGTATATATAATAGGATAGAAGTGCAAGCACCATATATACTTTTTTAGATGGAAAGTTTTGATTATGAGGAACAAGAAATTACATCTAATCTTTAAACCCAATAGCTACAGGAACAATGCCATCCTAACTATAAGCTTATATATGTATATACACACACCGTTTTTGAGCAGGTAGGACAACTTTTCAGTTCGTTGTTTTCTAATGCATGTTCTTAAGATAAGAGTGATTAGCAATGCAAGGAGATGTCCTAGTTGGGTACAATCAAGTACATCTCACACTAAGTAATCTGAATAGACCAGATTAGTTTTTCCATGTCCTCACAAGGTATGTATGTGTAGGAGGAAACGGGAAGAAAACTCTATCCCACACATCTGCCTAATGCCCTACTCTGGGCTGTACTGGGAATCACAGTAACAGTAATGTAAAGCATCAACTTCTGAAAACAGACCACTTCTAAACCATTCTAATAAAAAAATAAGAATCCAAATTTTTTTTTGTCTACTAACATGGACTACAGATAGTTATTTTTGTGAACTAGGTATTTTCCCTCCTCTAGTACAGCTAGCTATTGCAGTCCAGTATTTATAAAATCCTATTACTGTATGTCTTAGCATTCACTGAGGAATAACTTGTCCTTTTACAGTTTTACCACTAGAAACTTAAATACAGGGAATATAATTTCCTAAAATTAGAGGCAGATTTTGAAAGGATAAATCCATAATAGCAATCATCACTCAGAGCCTCACAGCTGGGAGCACTGCATTCATTAACAAAATGGGAGAGAAGAAAATGATCTTAACAGAACATTCTCAGAAAGTTCCTTGTGGCTAATTAGTTAGGAAACACTGCAGCAAAATTATAAGCATATGCCCTTGACCTGCCTGTAGCTGTCAAGCTATAGCCAGGAGCTTACTATATTTTACCAAGCAGATGGTAGATTAGCTTCTACTTGGAAATCAACCAGTTAAAAATTATCTCTCCCAACAATGCTTCAGTGGAAGATGGAAGAAATTTTTGACACGTTAATAAATTAGAAGAATTTTACCCAGAAGAGGTCTATCAATGTAAATGCTTTTTTTTAGTTCAGAGCTACTGTGCTGGCTTGGTTGAACACAGAAATCAGTAGAAAATGTTGTAACCAGTTATCATTCCTCCACATTATGCTGGGATCAGCCCATACCATTGAAAAAAACCTAAAAACCCCAGCATTGCGAACAGAAACCAGGAGAATAAAGATCACCTTCCGTAGCATAATATTAATACAAGGATAGTAGTTTGAAAAAAAAGTGACTCCATGGCATCTGCCTGGAGTTAAGACGCTGAAGATACAACCTAACATGAACTTTAAATAAAGGGACTAGTAGGGTAATTAAGGTATCAAGGCAGAATAGCTGGGCTGTGTTTTACCATTTTATATTCCCAGTGATGTGCTGAGAATGTACATATATCACACCCTCAAGAACAAGAGAAGAAAAATAGATTGTAGAACATGGGAGAACATCTACAATGACTCTCCATCTCCATGTCACAGCTATGGAACAATGTCCAAGTCATCCTACAAGAGCTGAAAAGGAATGAACTCAAATTTGTCACATGACATAAGGTAAAAAACCATTAGCTTTTGTTTAGCACTACTAGACAAAAAGAACCAATATAGATGCAAGATTTGCTTCTCCTAAATGTATTTTAATCCACGTGCAAATAAACACCACACATCAGTTCACAAAAAACATTTTCCTAGAAGCTTTATACTGCTTAGTTCAATATCTTTTCACTGTCTTAAAAAACTGTATGTCTCCACTTGATTCTACAATTATGCCATATGCATAAAAGCAAAAAGATTTACTTGCAGTCAGGAGAGATACAAAAGGCAAGAAAATTGATTTAAAACACCTTTTTAAAGTTACTGATGTTAGCCTGTGATAATGGATTACAAACCATTTTTTTTTCTTGTTTGTTGTGTACTTAATTATTTTCCTAAAGAAAAGTTGATTCACACTATCAAGAAACAATAACACATATCAGCCAGAAGCTGATCTGCAGTAAAATGCAGCCTTTATGTTACATTAAAGACAGCACCATATAAACACTTAAGAAACCACTTAGGTCAGCATACATTTTGTCATTTTCATAATTTCCATATTCAATATTTAAATGGCAACTGATACTCAAATTTACTTGGACTATCAGCTTTTTATCTATATTTTTTTATAATCTGCATTTTAATCAAAATTAGAATCATATATGTATATCGGTTTTTTAAAACAAATTGAAAAAAACTATTAAACTTCACAAAGACATAAGCAATAAAACACTTTCTCATTTAAGAAATTAAAAATTTACTAAACTGTGACTACACCAATAGCAAGCAGTCCACAGTTATCAATTTGAAATAGCTTATGTTTTGTCTTATTTTGTAAATGTATCCTCTGAGAAATAAGAATTGGAAAATATCAGTCTCTAATCAATAGCATTTATTTGTAAGATAAAAACCACGCCCAAACATTCTACATTTACATTTCTTAAAAGCTTATCAGGTTTATTATTTGTTTTCTGTAGACTCAAACTAAGGGACATAATACAAAGAGAATAAAACATTCCTCCTGCACCTGCAGAAGGGGCCATTGATGTCTAAAGCAGATTTATCACTTTTGCAAACTCTGGTTACTTGCTCTCAGCTAGTGGCTTCACTTCCAGCAGTGGGCTGACTTTTCTTCAGAACCCTGCACCTCGTGAATATTTTAGTTTCTGAAATTAATGCAGTATAATATTAGACTTCATTACAGGTTGTCACAAAGAAAAATCACAATCTAAATATTTAAAGGAAAACTTATTTTAAATTTAGAAAACAATTTTAAATCTTCTTTTAAAACCTGTCTTGTTCAGTACTGTCTCTCACAGTAATGTACAATTTTTTTCACTATTGGCAGTGAATGTAGTGCTCATGGGAAGTACTTGAATGAACTAGTGACAGCCTTGCTTGGATGGCAGAAGTAAAAAAGCATACAGTACACCTACAACAGACTGTCCATCTTCATCTTCAGTAAGGGTTAAGTCTTCCCATCATTTAATTCCGACAGATATGATACAGAAATATAATTAATAGAAATATAATTTTTATTGTAAAATCATCTGATCATATATTCCCACTCTCCATCAAAAAAACTTTTACTGACATTAAATGCATTAAGAACAAACTGCCCTTGCAAGGACTCAAACGCAGTCAGAGATACCACATTTGGTAGAGTGTTACGTGTCCTGGTAATAACCAGGCAGATGACTGTCGTAAGGCTTTTTAGGAGAAGGAAGAAAAACGTCCTTTCTGCTCTCCTTACATAAAAAATGATTTCAGGTTATTTCAGAAAACAGGGAAACATACATAATCTGAAAAATGACTTTGTTAAAAATGCAACTCCTCTAATTGAAGACAATTTGTATTCTTTTTACCTTTAACTGGGTCTCCTAGCATGAGATCATATACCTATTTTACCACAATGGGGTGCACGGCATTGTCACAAGTTTCACCCAGCTGCTATGCCATTCCCAGCACACTGTGCAAGTGTGGTCCTGCCGCCCTGTGAGAGCAAACGAGCTGTACTCCAGGGCTTGTCCCATCCTCCACAGTACTTGGCAATGCTACAACATGCATGTTGCCTATTTTTAAAAGAAATTCAGGCTTTCATGGAGGAGGAGATGGAGGAGGAGACAGAGATAAACTATTTTATAGCTTTCATGTTGGGTGAGAAAAGTTTACAAATACACTTTGATCAACTAATGCAATATTATATCTCCCCAGGGGTACAGAGAGGCCTCAGTAAAAGGGAGAGAGTCAGCAGATGTCTGGTCTGCCCTTGGCTGGGAACAAGCCCCAAGCCAAGGTCCAAGCAGAGCTTGACTCATGACCATTCCTCTCCTTCAAGGACTTTCTGGGACTGATTTCCTTCTGGCGGCAGTCAGTACTTCTCCTGTATGAATTTTCATTTGAGAGATTAGATGGTGAAGGCTGTGCAGAGCAAATCCTTTTCCAAAAGCCATCTCCTAATAGCACTGTGCTGAAAGACTAGTGTGAACAAACCCTGCACAAAGCCTGGCTGATAAGGCTCTTGTAGCCCTGTGATTACTGAGAATCTGAGCTTCAACCTTCATGATAAGGTAGAGCCTATCAGCAAAGAAAAACCTTTAAGGCTAGTACAGCCACTCAGCTTTGGGGCAAAAGTTCTCTTGTGCTTTCTTAGCTCTGGATGTGGGTGGACCTCACATAAGTCAGACTTCTGTATGCAAGTGTACAGACACAAGTTAGGTCAAGTACAGGCACTTGAACTAAATTAATTTAATATTTTAAAGGCACCATTTAACAGTACAACCTTTATTTACGATGCAAGAAGGCACATAAAAGCAGTCCTGAACGCAGGTTAGTGGTCTACAAGTGTGTAAAGATTATTGCAGTGATAAGATTTGCCCAAAACAACATCCAGGCACAGTAAACTTCTTCAACACAGCAGAGAGCAGAGATTTTCGTGGGCAGTAAGCTGAACACCATACTGAACTTGAAAATCACTAGATTTATAAGAGATGCAAGAAGGTTGAAACTGGTCAGAAAACATTTCTCACAACTGCACTGAAGAGATAGTTCAGAAAACAGCACCTGCTTACAGCACATCAATTTTTAAAGTCAGATACGGCAAGCAGGAGATGCCTATTTCAAAATATACTTCATTTTAGCAGAAGACAGTCAAGATTAAAGTCTAGTACAGTAAAGCTTCATCACAACAATACGTAGTTACATAGAAGACAAAACTTAATAAACAATCTCATGCTAAGGTACACAGATTAGATGGTCATATTCCCAAAAACTTAACATGAACACTTAGGAAACCCCCCAGAAGTCAGACTCCTTCCACAGTAGAGAAGTCTGAGCCGCAGAGCTACAGCTTCCCTGGGCCAGTGACCCAACTCCTCACACTCAATGGTCTTATTTGTAACAGTTTCCAAATGTTGATTCTTCACCAAAAACAAGCATACAAGCCAAAATGAAAAGAATGGAAAATCTGGTTGATCAGGCATCTCATTACACTCAAGCCAACTGCTGTAGCAGTGAGTGTCACTAAGACAAAGGGGTCATGCACTCCAGAAAATCTATCCGCACCTCCCCTTTCTTTCCTATTACGTGGAAACAAGACAGCTTCATAGGCACACTATCAAGTAAAAGCAAAACAAAACAAAACCAAAGGCAAACAAATGAACAACTTGGTCCCCCAAAAATCCACACAAGAATAAACCCAAACACAAATATTTAACTGAAAACCACATTTTGAGCAGTCATGCACAAAGTGTGATAGTTCATGCTTCCCTATTAATTAAAAGAGAAAAATTTCTAGAAAAATCTTTTTTTTTTCTTACTGTATTGCGAAGTAGTTCAATGCCCTACTAGCTCCCCTTGCACAAAAAAGAGAAGCTTCTGAACTTGGTATCAAATTTACTGGTTTTATATTTACTGCATTTCAAAATTACATTAAATATGTTTATTGGATTTATTTGACTCCAGGAAAGTCTGTCTTCTGAAATGAATGAGGCATAATTCCTATGAAAGCTATAGGGAATGATGAAATAATTAAAAAATATTTGAACACATGAATAAAACAGTTTCAGTTTAAGCTTCATTATGCAGCTTTAGTTATAACATTTTCTAACTTCCCAGAGCGTAAAAAAGAAAGCTTAATAATTTTTCTAGTTTTTCCAGAGGTGTTAGAACTTTCTATCTGCTTGTCACTTCATCCACAGAAATAACCAACAGCAAGGAAAGTGCATCAGCATATAGGGATCTGTACCAGATGATGAAAAATCGCACACTTTCTTTCATGGACAATTGCCTATAGCAGAGTAAAGGCAAGTCCCAAGAATTTCCCAAGCATTTCCTCACAAACTCTGCAAGACACTACCCTCTCATGGTGCAGGTTCTGGAGTCTTCTGCCCTTCAACCTGCTCAGGGTTTGCTGAGGCACCAGAACGGGTTGCCCAGAGAAGCTGCAGATGCCCCATTTTTGGAAATGTTCAAAGTCAGGTTGGATGGGGCTTTGAGAAACCTGATCTAGTGGAAGTTGTCCCCCATCTCCATCATCAGTAAAATCTACCCAGCCCTACCCCTGCAGCCCTCAGTCAGGGTCTCATCAGCTGTTCTGTGGGGCTAAAGGCTACACAGTCAGGCATGGCAAAGGCTGGAGGACATTCAGCTGTGCTGCTGAGACCTGTACATAAAGCTTGATTAGCATCAGTGCTATGAGAGACTACAGCAAACTCAGCAGAAACATCTGCTATTTTGGCAGCTCACATCTGATTTCTGAAAGACCTGGAACCTGACAAACAGGACAGGGCAGCAGTGTGGTGGGTAAAGGGTCCCCCCACAGTGATGAGTCCTCCAGAACTCGGTCTGACCTCCTCTCAAGAAATTAAAATGGTGCTAAAAATTAGCAGAGAAAGTAGTATCTAAAAACCTCCAGCACGGACCAGGCCCTCACAACTGCCTCTCGACTGCCCACAGACAAGTCCCTGCAATACAGGCAGCTGTTGCTTCTCCCAGCTCATTGGAAGAGATTGCCCCATATCTCAAGTCAGTACATGCAGGGATACCTTCATCCCTGTGAGCTGCATTCAGGAGTCACGGTCCCAGGGTGAGTGACTGCCACCAGTAGGTACTGCAGAGAGCTGGCAGCACTGCCACGCTGGAACCTCAGGGGGCTTCAGCAGGTAGGAGTGGGTCTCTGTTGTGGGAAAGAGCTGGGATCCAGAGTGCATGTGGAAAGTATGGAAACCGGCTCCCAGATAGCACAGCACACGGAACATGCACAAAACCCAATGCATGCAGCCAGAAACATGGCAAGAGGAGACAGGGGCAGTTGCCACTTCCTGAACCCAGTTCTGCTGCCACCAGTACATTTGGCTTGCTGTTGACACCCTGCCAAATTAAGCTGAATATCCCCAAATTCCACAGGAATACTAAATGCCATTTATCTTCCGCTTTATGCATATCTCCCCATAATCCATTTACCTGTGGACTTATTATAAAATTCATACACTACAGCTAGATCAAGGTCCTGCTCCATCTTCACTCCCTCTGCCCATTCCTCCTCCTCCATCTCAATACAAACTACAAAAACCATCCGCTCCTTTAGCTATTTTTTCCTGCACCCTCAACAGGTTGCAAAGGCAGGAAGGGTAATGTTCAGAATGTACAGTGCAAGAAAAAGCTTAGTATTCCAGACAGTTAATTTGAAAGTGAATAAATAAGACACTGGGCATAACTGGAAGCTAATACACACAATTCTAAGATTATACCCATAATGTGCTGTATTAAGAATATCCTACCGAGGCAAAGGAGTTATTCAGAAAAAGAAATGAGAGTGCCAGTAGCTTTGTCCAGCTTCCCTTGAATTATTTCAAATGGATACAATCCATTTTCACTTTAAAACCTCTGCTTTACGCAACTGTTCAGAGGGCTTCATCTTCAGTGCAACACTGCTTAAAGAAAAATGGATACAAACCTGCATATCATTTATATCTAATGCCTTGCCAACCCACACCTTCTTTTTACTATCTAATTATAATGTGCAAGCCTGTCAAAAGTGTCAAAAGCTTTTTTTTAAGCTGCTACTTTTATCATCTGAAAGATGCCATCACTTTAACAATGCTCATTTGTTTTCCAAGGTTTGTGTCTACAAAAGGTCAGAAGAATCCCCTGGACCTAACTGCACTCTGCACCAGTCACCTTGGGAGGAGCCTTGAGGGAGTTTATTTGACTGCTTCACATTTCTACTCCCACAGCTGTGGAAGTGGGAATTCTGCTCCTACAGATTGCACCATATAACAACTGACATTAAGTATGCAGCTCTCAACCACAGCTCCATAAAGGACAGGTAACATGGACTAGTAAGAGCAACAATGTGTCAATTTTTCCCTGTCATAGCTGGAAAAAAACCAGGAAAGATCTCACAACTGTGCAAGTTGCTGACTTGTCAGCAGAGTAACAGAATTGCTGTTTGCAGAACTAAGTAACTTTAAATTTTTATACAAGTCTATCTATGCAGCAGAACAAAAGGTACTACAATAAACTGCATGTAAAACCAGATAAATTTATCTTAAAAAGTGTAAATAAGTTTTTACTAAAAAAATCTTACTACTACACTTACAGTAAAGATAAAGCTTCCACAGTGCACAGTCTTTGCAACACAGAACAACACAGACAGCTTGGTAAATTGAGCAATGGCTGCATAACACCACTTGTTTTAAAATCACTTTATGTATTTTAGCCATTACTTAATCTAGTAAGCTTAGTTAATATAAACCAGTGTAGTGTCAGAAATACTCTACACCACAGCTGGAAACCTCCAGACAGAAAGACGTTCGCCATGTCACAATCAAGATGTTTGAACTTGCTTTTTTTTCCTCCCTAATGTATTTGTCCTAATTTACTACAAGACACTTATTTCAAGGGGGACAGACTAGAAAAAGTAAGGAATAGCCAGGAAAAGGTGGCCTGTATCTATTTCATTCTTGTGGGAAGTACACGAGCAGTGCTGACATAGCATCTGAAGAGCCTTGCTAGGAAAGGTGAAGGTAAGGTGCTTGCAGTTTGGGATACTGACTGCCACAGACATGGCAATTGTTTGCTTGCTGAGCAGGGGACTGGGAGACACTATGTAGAACCAGGACAACAAAGAACCAAAACCTTTTTTTCCCCCAAATACTTTTCCTTGCCTTTTCTGGTATTTGTCAGTGGTCCATTAGGCAACATCTAAGAAAACTGGGCTGCAACATCTTCTCCTTGAATCTCTTGTTCCACTTCTTAAATGGATTAACTAGTTCCTAATGCCAGATATTAAAACACTGACAAAATGTATGTGGCTTTCCACACCATTGATTTTAGCAATTGTTCTAAATTAACACCAAACCACAAAAGAGCCAGTCTTAGCAATTCTGTAATTTTAGGGTCTTTACTAAAAATCAACTGTTTCACTTGTGTTAAAATATCTGCATGATGGAAAGAAAGAAAATGTCAAAAGCATGAATTTTATTATCCTTCTCCTTGCCTCCAGAGAGGCTTCAGCCAGGCAACAGCTACTTCAAAGCTTCACATCACACATGCCTAGAGACTTAAACCAAGAGAAGCAACTGCCAAATTCAGGAGGCAGTGAAAGGCTTAGATTTAGAGGGCTCCCTGAGGCTAAACATTTTTTTAAATTAAATACTCAAAAATGAAAACTAGAAAGGAGGAAAAGCCCTGAAGTTACTCCCTCCTGGAACAATAAGTACACAGATCTCTCATAACCTTCTGAGTCACAACTACCAAGGTTAATAACCCAGCATCAACCAAATGGTTTCTGGGCTTCACAAAATCCCACAGAGCCTTGCAGGAACCACTGGAGCTGCTTTAGGCTTATTTAATCTTTTTGGAAACAGAGTAAACTAACAGGACACATAACTGCTTTCTCTCAAGTGCAAAGTTTTTAATCCAGGCCTTCCTACATGGGACCACTGAAGATAATTACTAGCTCCTGTAAGAGGATTTGTCTTTAAATTCCTCAATGCACAGAGATCTTGTGGATCTTACTCTTCTCCTTGCAATGAGTCTACTGTAATCAAAAGAAATGCTTCTGCTGCAGTCAGCCAGACTTGATTCGGAGAACAAAGTAGCAGCATCACACTGATGATGTTTGTTACTGAGTGATTCTGGTTTTAGGGTACGCCTTTTTCTGAAAAGTTGTGGAACAATCTTATCAACATGCTCCTGAAACCAGTATGTTCCCAGGTAAAGTAATGTAAGAAAAAAGAGGTCATTGTTCTTTTGATAGAAATATTATTTCTATTTCAAAAGTATAAAGGAAAATTCTAAGAAATATGTAGTTATAAATTTCTAAAGTGCAAGAGAAAAGGTAGCTGATATTCAATTACTAATTAAAATTTGTGTTCAAAAAATATTGAGTACACCTGTGTGCCTGGGGCTAACTGTGAATTTTTTTTTTTTGTAATTGAATATCATGTGATATTCTGCAAAGCACATAAGAAGAATAACAAAAGATTGAGATTCATAGTTTCCAGGGAGGAAAAAACCCAACAAAACACAAAGAGGCACACAAGAAAAGCAACCAAAAAAGCTAAACATTCACCAAAGAAAGACAGGAACCTCAATGGTAAAAAATTTATGTTAGTCCACTCTGCTTAGAATGGGTAACTGGACTGAAAATTAAATTTATGATGCATAGGCAATTTTCCACTTCTATCACTCTTTGATTCAATTTTCACTCATATTTTTAGCAGTCAAAAAGTACTTTCTCTCTTTATTAGTCTTCCAGCAGCTGCATGTCTCTCCCTTGTACTGCCTTATATATTGTTTTAGAAGTTTGCCTACCACTACGATGCCTGGCAGAACAGAGAAAAAAAGGGGATGACTTTTACCTGCTACAATACAGAACAGATGGGCAACACTTCTAACTTGGATTAATTTATTGATGCTGTGCAACACATGGTGCCACAAGCAGCTGCAATGACAAAAGCAACAGTCCAGTTCCACAAGACACAATGGCCATTCTAGAAGCCCCCAGTCTGCCTGCAGCACCCACTACTCCTACAATTTATCTTCTGCTGCCTCTGGAAGCTGATTTAATTCTCCGACTTGGTGGAAAACTAACCCAACAAAAGCAAAACCAAGGTACCACACACGGATACTGCATATTTTTCTTCTGTTTTTCTGTTATGTTAGCATGTTAAAATTAACTTTGACAATTGAGTCTAAGTGGGTAAAACCACAGACAGCATGTGAAGGAAGGGAAAGCAAGACCTTCCAACCAAGCAGCCACACTATAGGGTGGCTTACCGGCCCAAGCTGAAAATGGAAACGGACAGTGGGGTGGGGGCATCAGATTTGCCTTCAAGACCAGAATCCACTTAGTCTCCTGAATTTTACACCACTATCTTCCAGCTCCCACAGCTTTCTGGTTTATTAACCTTTACTCCCAAGCAACCCTATACACCCTCTTACCACATAACATCTAAGGACCCAGACTGTCTTCTGTAACTTCCCTTAGTCTCCCCACCTATGTTACTTTGTATTCTTTCATTTCATCGCAACAGTTGAAACATTATCACATAGTGTTACTCACCTTCAAAGTTAGTAAAATAATTGTATTACATCAGTATGCATCAGAAACAAGGTAGATTTTTATTTTTAAAGAGCAGATAAAATGACAAAGTGCTCTTTCAATTCATCTTTGTCCTGCGGGAGGGTGAAAAGTGGTAGGTTGTCTTCATATAGAGTCCCCCTATTTAAACAAAATTTAGAAATAAGCACACCAATCACTGTGAATATGTTTTCACAGAAGAAGCTACAAGCAAGGGTATCTTACCAAAAAATGACAGTTACAGAACAGAATCTCTCAAATAACTTACACATGAAGAAATTCTGGAATAAATCACACTACTTTGTTCATTGCTGTAAAGTTGCACCTTAATGCCTTATAACCCTGTGCTCCATAAAAAATGAGTGAGTAGATACAAATATATTGCTCTCGGGAGACCATACCAACAAACATGTTTTCCAACTTGCATGAATTTTAGTTATACAGCATTCACTTAACACAACAGCAACCATTTTTCAATTCCATAGCTGAACATTTAATCCCATAACTAAGTTGTTTAACCTTTTCATAAAACCAAAACAAAGGATCCAGGTCATAAAAGAAAGCTGAAATACCATTCAAATAACTAACAATGTAATTCAGCTATAAATTTGTTCCAAAAGACTACCAGTGTGATAGTCAGAAACAGTATTTTTCAGGCTTGTACAGATAATATGCTTATTCAAAGTCTTTCAAATAACAGATTGTCCAAAGAAGCAAAAACAATCTAAGCAAAACCCCCCATACGACAATCAATAATAATGGGGGTAGGGAATCCCATAACCAAAGTCCTTACTATTTGTATCCTGTTTATGCAATTTTAAAAAGAGGTGGAAGGAGGAAACACCAAGCTATTAAATAATAAAAAGGACAGGTAGACAGCTACACCCATTCCCTTACCTCCCTCTGCCTTAAAAATGACTGGGCTTAGATCTTTCAGTAAAGCAGAACTGTTACAAATGTCTTGGGTTTAGTTCTGCCTGATCCATTAAAACTTGCTCAGAAGAGTTTTCAATTTTTTGTTCTGAACATGTTCAAGATTCATAAGGATCTTTTTGATAAAGAAACTGCTAAAAAAATCTTCAGACTTACAGAAGTGCTCAAGCCCAACACAAGTCCTGTAGTCCCTTGTTCACAATATTAAGAATCTCTTCTCCAGAAAACCAGAGTGGAACAACAAGTAAGAAACTTCTCCACTGTTGTACCAACCATATTACTTCCCAAATCAGAATGAATGATGGATAAAGACTAGAGACTGGAAGAATACATCTCTCAAAGATGGCAATAGTACAACTGCCCCAGATTTAGCTGCCACAGCTCCCTATACATATTTCAGTCTGGACCCAAAGGATGCTCGTGTAGTGATCATGGGTATAAGTGATTATGAGTATATGCCCTCTTTGGTTCATAGAGTGGCCAAGTCTTGGAAGCACGCTCCAGTAGCACACCAGGAGTGCTCCAATGCTGAAGTGTGTTTGGTACACAGCATCAAGTTAGAGCCAGCCCACAGTCAATGCAGAGACACATGGATATCCAAGCCCACACCACAAACTATTCTGTTTTACAGATTTCTTCCTCTTGTCCCACAGCTCCTGCTAGTGCAGACCTAGCACTAAAACCCAGCATCGCAGAGCTAGGGCACCTTATGTATAGCTCTTTAAAGCACTCAGCCCTTCAGCTGCAAGATTCTGCAGCATCCCATTCAAGAAAAGGCTTATCTGTATGCCACCAATAGCTGATCCCAGCCTACACATCTGCCAGACCATACACCAAAATCCCAAATTTAAGAAATAGATCTTTTCTCACTTCTCAGTAGAGAAAGGCTTCAAGCTTTGTAAAACATATACTTAACTTAAAAATTACATGTATAAAATATTTGGTCCCAAAGGACCCCTAATTAGTTCATTAAGAGTTCTGAGAGAGGAAATCACTAATTTCCAAACTGAAATACAGCTACCACAGGGACTTCTCACACTGTCTAGCATAAAAGGGAGAAAAAGAAAAAACCTACCCTCACATCTTCTTCTGTGCATGATACTATAGAGAGTTCGCTAAATTACAATGGTATATATATTTTACTATGAGAGCCAACATTTCTAAGAATCCTCATTTTCTCAGACTCAGCTGGAGTTTGCCATGAACATTTTCAGAGTTTGAAACTGCAGCCCTACTGAAGTCCACAGCCAAACTTCTATCAGCTGCATAGAGTGTGGATTTTGCTCTTTACCCCAAATCACATCAGTAATTGTTTAGCGAGTTACACTGAGATAATGCAAAAGTGCTTTATAACTCTGCCTCATATAATACATGGACAGAAACCCCTTAAATTCAATTTTAAAATTTAATTCAAAATGCAATGTTTAGGTTCACAGTTAGGAACCTAAAAAAGATGCTCTGACTTTTCAGATCATTTTCAGAGCATAGTCCTGGCTGTCACCGCCCTACAATTTTGGCCTACATTTGGAAGATGTAAAGCAAGAAGGCAGCAAAGCACTGGTTTGAATAAAGAGTGGCCTGAGCCTCAGGATATGCTAATGCCTGTAAGGTTTTTATCAGTTTAGATAAAGACCTCGTTGCCCTCTGTGGCCCAGCCAGCCTCATTGGACCACCCACGCAGCTACAGCCCTTGCTCACCTCCAAGAAGTCACTCTCCAACACCGTGCCATTCATCAGACACTGAGCAGTGGGACCATGCCCTGTAACACATTAAGCCTGATGTACTTTCTTCAGGGTCAGGAGAAGGATCCACCTCCCAGATCCTGCAAGCTCTTTAAAGCAGCATCTCCATCTGGGAGATGGGAGGATGCTTTCTACGCAGCAACAACAGGTCTATGTGAAACAGCTTTGTGAAATCCTGCTTAGAGAACGGGAAAAGGAAGCAACAAAGTGGTGATTTGTTTTAGTAAACATAAAATAAATACGAAACAGGCTGTCCGTCAGCATCTTTCTCAGGTTTCAGGGTAATTTTTTTTTTGTCAAGGGGAAGAAATAAAATAGGAGCTGCTCCTAATGCTGCTGACTTCAGGGTACAAAAAGCTTCAGTAGTCTCAAGGAAATTCTAGACACCAGTGTCCAGTCATCCCCACTTGGGTGTATAGTGGCTGCATCAGGAAATATCAAAGGCTGTTTCAGTCTGCTGTGTTGTCCAACACAGTTGTAAGAAAAAGAAAGATCTAGTTTTCATGAAACACAAGGATCTTTACAAAGTTTTCATTTAAAAATATTTGCCTTTACTAGCTTGAAACAAAGATTGTGTCTCTATTTACATACTGAAATGTGTTCATCTATTCTATATCTTAGGAACCCCACATTACAAAGCTTAGCTGGGGCTCCTGTTCACACTCAGTTCTCAGATGACTACAACCCAGTAGCAATGCTTCATATATTGGCCTGCAACAGATTATAGGAGTTGTTTTAAACCAGGAAACATTTTTTCTTTCCTGTTTGCAGGAACCTTACGTAAGTTTCCAATAAAAGACAGGGTCTATGCTGTTAAGAAATGCAAACTGTTTTTATCACAATGAAGTGTTTATTTCAGATTTTAAATCCAAAAAGACGATTAGTTTCTACATTCCACAATACCTAAAAACAGTGCTAGAGCTCTCCAATGCTAGTTTTTGAATTAATATATTAAATTTATTCAATAATCAGTCATTTCAAAGCAAGATGAGAATATGATGGACCATGTCAGATTTTACCCTTTGGAAGTAATGGAGTGTGGACAATCTCACTTAATTACTTTCCAAAGAATTAATTTAGTGAAAGCATGTTAACATATCATTATCCCCACCCTATCTCCCCAAAAAACCTCAGGGATCTACTTCCATATTTTAATTATGTAATGGACGAATATTTTAAATTGTTTTTTCATGGAAGAAGAGCATCACCCACAGCTCCTTCTGCACTCCCTCTAAGCTTTCATGATTCCTTACGGTTGCCCAATTAGTGTCATTTGTGAACAGCAAGCACCCAAAAAAAATGTAGTCATTACACTGTTTCATGCAACCTTCCTACTTATTCTCTCACATCATCCCCAAGATTTTAGTGATCAAAAGACAGGTTCCTCACTACAACTTCGCAAAACTTCTCTTGACAAAAGGACTGCAGCACCAACTTTAAAATCTTCATCTCAGATTTCTAAGGAAATGAGAAGCAAGAGGGAAGTCAGAATAAAACCTATTAAAATGTATGTCACTGACTGGTCTATTCCCTCACTGTCTCCTCACGTATATTCACTTTTTAATAATGTACTTTAATATAATTTTAATCCTTATTTGAATTGTTTGCATGTGGTTTAAGCTTCAATAAAAGAATTTCAGGTTTGCTATTCTTAATTAGAATATAAAACATATATTTTATCAGCTCTGTAAAGTACTATTAAATTTTTTAAAAACTCCTTGAAGATCAGATAAAGCATGTTTTTCTGCTGAGAGCCCAATGCTTTAATTTGCAATTCTGTATGTTGTTTTATTCATGATAAAATACTTCATACTTGTAGTTTCTCTCCATACTGCTAACACTGACACAGATTCTCTGTTGAGGTTTGACTGTCACCAGAGGATTCTCTCATGACTGGTCTACATTTTCATTTGTTTTTAGAAACTTCGTTAAAAAAAAGAAAAAAAGGAAAAAATTAAATTTCATCAACTATAATTAACACCATTCATTACTAAAACAAGTAAAAATTCATGTTTGGGAAATAAATAGCTAATTAAAGGGCAACAAATTCAGTTCACTTATATAGTGTCTTATTAATAATAATAGTTTGAGCTTTAATAGCCTAACAATATATATTGTGCAAGTGTCCATTACAGCAAGTTATTTTTAATTCATAGCATACTGATTTATTCTGCATTCAATTACTGCACATACAAAAAAAAAAAATGGTTTCTCTATGCCACCCTTCCGCTTTACTCCAGTATAAAAGAAAAAAATATTCTAGAGTCAACTTATAGTCCATATAGCTTCCAAATGCATAAAACTGACACCTAATTTAGAGTCCAATTCAGCATTAAATTTAAGAGTTTGACTGTAAGAGCTAGAAATAATCTCATTGAAAAAACAATTAAGAAAATTAAGCAATGCTGTCTAAGGTAATAAAATCTTCTGTCCCACAAAACTTATAGAAGCTTCAAGTAGTGTATGTCCTCCACTCCTGAGCTCAAAACATGTTGCTGTTCTGGAGAGAAGAGGTCTAGAGATGAAACATGAGAAAGCCTGATTTGTCTCTCTGACTGTGTTATTGTGGACTTTTGAGAAAAACAACATGAGTAATGCTATTAACGTGTTTGCAACATCTTTTTGAACATGCTTGCAACACCTTTTCATACACACAGTGCATGAATCTGCCCAGTGAGAAGCAAATTAAATCCAATTTTGTTTTGCATTATTCCTAGGAAGTGATCACAGTAAAACAAATTACAGTCTCTTCCAGCCCTTGACAGATTTGAACTAGTGCCCTGAAAGCTACAAGGCTCAACTTACCATTGTTCCTTCCCTAACCCGTTCCATATTGTGTGATTTTGGTCCAGCTGTAGGAAGGGGGTGACCGGCTGCATTTTGGAAGGTTCAGGAGAGGAAGTGTGAGAGTCAAATGGGAAAGAAGAGACAACCACCAGAATAATACTGTCCATACAGATTTCCTGTTTGTGGCATTCACTTCCTCACCGACACGGCATTGCTCCACTTGTACATACAGAGTTGGAGAGATGAGGTACATATATTCAATTTATTTTCATGAATGGTGGAGAATTACAGCAGCAGAAGATTCAAACTGTAAATAAACTGACAAAAACTGAGTAACACAGTTTAGTTTTTGTGACTTAAGAGTGACTGACAGTTATCAAAGCTATTACCTGCCAAAAATCATAATAATATTTAGTGATTTTGGGAGGAGGGAGCAAAAATGAACCATTACTTTTTAAGAGGTTTTTTTTTTTATTATTGGTCTGTTCAGCCTGGAGAGGAGGAGACTGAAGGAAGACCTCATCACAGTCTACAACTTCCTCATGAGGGGAAGAGGAGGGACAGGCACTGATCTGTCCAGAGATCATAGACAGAACCAGAGAGCATAGCCAGAAATTGTGTCAGGGGAGGTTTAAGTTGGATATCATAAAAAGGTTCTTCACCCAGAGGATGGTTGGGCACCGGAACAGGCTCCCCAGGGAAGTGGTCACAACTCCAAGCCTGGCAGAGCTCAAGAAGTGTTTGGACAATACTCTCAGGCACATGGTGTGACTCTTGGGGATGGTCCTGTACAGGGCTAAGAGCTGGATGATCGATGATCCTTGTGGGTCCCTTCCAACACAGCATATTCTATGATTCTGTGATTATTCTGCTCTTTTTTTTAAAATAAATTATAACAGAGTTTGTGTCATTTTAAATTTTCTCAAACCCTAAACTTCTACTAACAATGGCACTTCAGCTAATCTGTTAAACAGAACTGTAATTAATATTATGGAATCCCTTGCCAAATAAATCAATTTCATTAAGAAATAATGTTTCACACTTTTTTTTACTGCTTTACCCAGATACTCTAAGCTTGAAGTTTCTGTCAAACAAGGCAGCTGTGGTTGCAGGAATGGATGTTTAACAGCTATGATTTTCCCACTAGCCACATGAAGGATATTAAAAAGATGTTACAAGTTCCAAAGAAATCACAGATAAAGTCTCACTTCCATCTTTAAGTCTACAGAGGTGTTTTGCAGGAATTCCAGATTTCACTCTTTACATTTCACATACCTAATAACCCTGCCCACAACAATTACAGTAGTGAAGGCTGCATAAATATATAGAGAGTAAGTAGATAGACAAAACTTTGCCCACACCCTGTGTGCCTTCCCAGTCCGTCTATAATCACTACTGATCAGACCTGCAGCTCTGTAAATCAGCTGGAGGCGAGATGAGCACTGTCTCTAACTCCAGTATGTGTCTTGTTCGGTAGCATTGCATGTCCAGCATGGTTCTCTCCATCAGTTTCTAAGTAGATGCTAAAAACCTCAACACTATCTTGCCTTATCAGTATCCTTCCACTTTTATCTTCAGCTTAAATAACACATGACTAACAACCTGATTGACTGTAGATAAACATGCTGGCTTTCTACCTAAAAGTAACTTCAATACCAAAGAAGGTATCTATAACCAGGCACAGTTAGCATTATCTAAGCTTTACTTTACAACATGCAAAATAAACCAACAGAGTTCTTCATTATGTAGAAAGTGAGACGTAAGTTGAGAATTGTCCTTGGGCATTAAGAGGAGTTATTTTAGTGTCTTTCTTAAAAATAAACAAACAGAACAAACAATGCAACTAGCAAAACATTTTTGGCGTCTGAAGACTGTCCTCTGAAAATTAAGAGGGAGATACCAAACAAATCAATAAATATGAAACTCCTCCAAAGCAGGTGTGTACTTTCCGCTGAGTTTACAACTAAGGAAATTAAGGCATCAAGAATGAAATAACTTGCCTAAAAACACATAGGAAGTTTGTATTTCTTGCTTTGATGTTATCTCAGACTGACACTTATGTTCATTAACACAATGTTTCTCAAATGCCAACTGTACCTTTACTGTTCTGTAAAACAGAGTTTGAAGAAAGTAGGTGTCTTTGAACTAGCTGTGCTAAATATCTGCCCTAGATTTTAGACATGCAGTTCAAAACGAACATATTTTCCTCACCTCTTTCTTCTCTCCCTTCCTTCTCCATTTACCTCATTTTTTAAACATGGCAAGCCATAAAAATACATTACTAAATAATAATGCAAACTAGATCTGTGTATGAATGAAGACACAAATGCTCTCCTGAACCTAGGGCCCTTTCTAGAAAGAAGAGGCAAGTCTGGGGCAAGTTTGCTCTCATATTACTTTTTTTCTCCCTGACCAGATCCTCCACCAGCCAAGGTCCTGCTCCCGCATTCCCATCACAATGTCCTGCCCACTACTGCTCCCTTCCTCCCAATCCCCTCGTGGGCTCCCACCCACTCCAAACAAGGGGAAGGTATTGAGAAGGGGGAGAAGCTGCAGCCATCCTTGGCCCAGCTTAGACCTTAGTTGCTACCCTACAGGTGATCTGCAGTTATTTTTACAGAAGCACAGCCTTTGTATCCTGATCTTTTGAAACAATACATACAGGCAGTCTCTTCATCATTCTTCTGTTTGAGAGCACTAGAAAATTCTGTCATGTCTTTTCTTGTACAACTAAAACTAATCCTGTTGAGAACAGAAACCCTTACAGCATACAACAATGACCACTTTGAGTGCTTACCAGACATTTCTGTATTTCACTTTACCATATACTAAAATCATATTGTCTTTCATATCTCTACCACTTGCTTGCTTCATTTGGTTTCTTCTTTATGTCTACCCCACTCCCAACTTCACATCATCTTTCATAGTTCACATTATACTTGCAAGAGCTTTCTACTTCCCTGTAAAGCAATTTTCTTTACCTCTTTTCAACCTCAAAACCCTCACTGGCATCCTCTATCTGTATTTTCTTCCTCATGGGTCATGTGTGAAATACCTGATCACCTCAAGGCTGTACTCAAAGGCCTGATTATCTTTAGTTCCTCATCTCATTTAATATAGTCTTACTAAAAGCTAACTCATAAAATGAAAGGCTTCTGAATTCAACTTTCTTTTATAAGCACAGAATAATACAAACTTACAACAGCCCTTGAGCTCACTATCTACAACGAGACAACACCTAAGCAAGTGATTTCATCAGAAACACATTCTAGAATGTAATACGTAAGGATTAACTAAGATTTTAAAACCTTTTTATAGCATAAATACATATGTCTTATTTCCATCGAGTATAATACGTGCTCAGAGTTTCCAAATCAACATGAATGACAGTGCCCAGGAATAAGCTACTCTGCTTTTTCAAACTATTCAGAAAGTCATGCTACTCCTTCTGCTCCCACATGCAGGCTACTATCATGATCACTGTAAAAGAAAAGCCCAGGGATTTTGGTAGGAAGACAGCTTGCTTATAAATGGATTAGAGTATAAACTTTGTAATATGTTGCTGTATGTTTCCTTATTAAAAAGACTTACAATGAAATATTTATTCAGTTTAGGCAAAACAGGCATCTGCTATTAGCGTACAACCCCCGTACATAGTCATAGTTTTCCCTCCTGAACAGCTCCAAAAATACGGTGTCACTGCACAATGCACAGCCCACACACACGACTCATGGTGCTCTGAAAAAACTGCTCCCACAATCTCCAGGTCCACATGTATTAGAGTTTTCTGCAAACCTGTCCTTTTCTTTCACCACATCACAAAGAAAATAATGTGAAATTTATCATCTTCATATCTTCCAAGGGAAGAAGCAGCTAATGTCTGATGTAGTTGCTGTCATGAAGCAATTTCATATGAACCTGACTCCAGCTGTTCAGACAGCAGTAAAAGCAAGACCACTACTAAAATGTGGAGGAATAAGAGACCCACAAATATGAAACATAAGACTATGAATCTTCACAATTTTGCTGCTAGAAAGCATTAACGTGAATCAAAATAAGGTATTTTGAGATTATAGTTTACCCTGAAGAATTCTCTGTAACATTCAGAATAGCTGATTTATTTCCCCCAAAGCTAGTTGAACAATCCCAAGTACTATGCAGGCCAATCTGCAACACTGCCTGTGAGGATACTTACAGTTCCTCACCTCCTTCCTTTTTTATGACCCGTCACTGCAGCCCAGCAGCTTCACTGTCACGCTGCCACCCAGGTGACGCCACCACCCCAATAACCCCTACCTCAAAGATCAGCAGAAAGAAAAATCAGTAACTGGAGGCCAACTCCCGTAACTCCGCACAGGCATCTCACACCTCAACACCGCCCTTCGCTGGTGCGGAGAGGAGCCGGGTGGGCTCTGGGAGCGTGGGCGGGTAGGGGACTGAAGGACACCTGTCCCTGCCGCGGCGTCCCACTGCGCCCCTCGGGGTCACAGGCAGTTCGGTCCTATATATGTATATAAATACATGTCTCATACATACATATATACACATATATCTATACGTGTGTGTGTACGTTGGCATACGCGCAACGGAGACACGCAGCGGTGGGTGATCGCTTGAGCGACCAGATCTGCCTTGGAGATAGATGCACACAGACATCTATAACATCCACATACGCACACACATCTCTGCATATTCCCGTGAAGGAGGTGCAGAAGTTCCTCGCCAAGGGCTGGCAGGTTTCCCTCCGTATAACAGAGGAGGCTGAAGGGGGTGAAGTTTCCTCCCTCCTCCTCCTCTCCCCGAGTTGCGCTGCGGAGCCGGGCGGCCCTGGGCGGCGGAGACGCCGCCGGCAGCCTGGACCAGGCCCGCTCCCGGCGCTGCCTTCCCCGCGCCGGCCTCCGCCTCCGCCCCGCCGGGGCGCCGGGACCCCGCTGCTTGCCGGGGGCGGCCCCCGCCCTTACCGTTGCAGAACTGGAGCAGCGACGAGGTGTCGTAGAGGCTGCTGTAGCTGGAGAAGCCGTCCTCCATCCTGCCGCTGCGCTCCCGGCGTCCCCTCGGCTGTCCCGGCGGCCGCCCGCTGCCTGCTCGCCCACACGCTGCGGAGCGGAGGCGGCTGGGGCCGCGGCGGCCTCGCTGCCTGCCTCACTCAGTTGCCATGGCAACCCATTCACTCCGCCGCGGCTGGGGCGGCGGCCGCTCCGCTCCGCTCCGCCGC
>WBMZ01003002.1:0-38923 GCA_013400975.1 Atrichornis clamosus
GGCGGCGCCGGGCGCGGGCGGGGCGGGCGGAGCGGGAGCGGGCTCCGTGCGGCGCCGGGGTCCCGCCGCAGCCCCGCCATGCGGGTCCCGCTGCCCGCGCTGCTCGGCGGCTCGGCCCTGCTGCTGCTGCTGCTGCGATGGCGGCGGCGCCGGGCGCTCTGGAGGAAGGTGGCGGAGGCGCAGGAGCGGCAGGAGCGCAGCCTGGTGCGGATGGAGGCGGCGGCGCGGCGCTTTCGGGAGCAGGTGAGTGCCGGGAGCCGCGGTCCCCGCTCCATCCCCCCCGGCGGGGGCTCCTCACCTGGGCCCCCTCCCCATCGCACACCCCGTGCCGCGCTCCCGGCGAGGGGCAGCTCCTCGCCCGGCTGCCAGGTGCTCTCCCGGCTCCTGATATGGACCCACGGGGATTTAGTGCTATTATTTTCCCTTTCTAAGACAAGGCGTGCCTCAGCATCGCAGCGATGGCCGCTGTCGCAGGGGTGGGGAGGAAACGCTGCCTGGGGCAGGGGGGATAACGGGGTAACAGGCACGGGCAGCGAGGAGAGGAAAATCCCTGACAGAAAGCTTCCCGGCCCCACCGTCACGGTGGGAGGCTCAGGCTGTGGAGACAGCGGAAGAGGCGAGAGGCGATGTGTTATCAGCAGAGGCCAAAGTGCAGCCGCAGCTGCGGGCAGGGATGCGATGGTGCCCCGCCAGGCAGCCCGGGCTCGGGCTGGAGCAGAGCAGCTCACTCAGGTTCAGAGTCCACCTGGAGCCGTGAGGTTTGATACGTTTTTCATGGTATTTAGTAGGTGATGAGGAAATCTTTGCTCACCCAAAAATGACCAGCCAAGGGACTCCCTGGCTTTTGTGATTCCCTGTGCAAATGTATTGATGGTGCCAGAAGAGCTGGCTCCAGGTCTGGTTTCATTCATTGGTGGAACAGTGTCTATAACCATGACACCAACTCAGTAATTCAGCAGACAGCATTGCACTGTCATTCCTTCAGGCTTGGCCGTGACCTGTCTGAACAAGGCTTCGTGAAAGGCTTTATTTTATTTAGCAGGTGCTTGGTGTGACTGGTCTGAACAGGAAGAAAAGCTGAGAAACCCCAGGCTAGTACTGGCCCTGAGGGTTTCACAGCATGCTCACTGGTGTCAGGTAGAGCAGGATGTGGGCTTGAGGCAGATACTACCTTTAGCGACTAAATTGCAAATAGTTTTTGGATGGATTATAGAGGAGACCAAGGAGAAAGGAGGAACTCATCAGCTGAAGTAGAGGTGTGACATTGCCTGTTCAACTTTCCTGTAGAATCCTTCTGTGAACGTGGTCTCCATCCTCTCTCTGCCTTTGCCGGAGCTCTCCAAGAAACTCCGCGATGGCTCCCTCCCTCTGGACCATGTCTTTTATGCCTACGTGGGCAAGGTGAGGAGCAAGGGCATGGGACAGCATCTCACCCACAGTGGGGCTGAGTGTTTTTGGGAGTCCAGCACGAGGTTCCTACCTGCTTCAAATGCTGCTGAGCTGTCACGGCTCTCTGCTTAGTGATGGGTCCTTCTGTGGTTTTCTGTGAGTCATTAGAGAGCTGGGCATCTGCCTGCTATAGCTCTCAGCTTGGTTTGGAGGAAAAAGGAGCAGCAAACAGCATCTGTAGAGGCCATGCCTTCATGGAGGAATCCAGACCTCCTCTAGGACAGGTATACCTGTAGGGAAGTTGCAGAGTGCTGCTCTTGTATCCTCTCCATCCCCAAATGGGTTGTTAAACCTCAAAAAGTCAGTGTTTAAGTTCATTCTCTACTTTTGCCATAACGTTCTGATCACCTTCTGGGTTCCCTCTTTGGGATTATCGTTTATGCCACCCCAGAAGCTCAATCCAGAGGATAGTCTGTGGTATTCATCCGGGCTGAGTGCTTCCCTTCATCACATACCAGCTGGTGCTCTGGCCCCCTTGTGTCCAGAAATCATTTTGGAGTTTGGCATGAAAATCTCTTGAAAAGGAGCAGGAAGGGCTGATACCGACTGCTCAGATGGGGAGGTGGAACAGGGGGAAGAGGCAGGTGTCCTTTGCAGAACAGAAGGTCCTTGTGCAGCACTGCAGGCTGTGACGCACCTGCGGGCTTGTCCTGCTTTCCCCAAGGCCCTCCAAATCGCCACAGAAACCAACTGCATCACGGAGTTTCTGCAGGAAAGCGAGACCCAGCTCCGGAAAGCCAAGCAGATGGGGAAGCAAGGTCTGCTCTACGGGGTGCCAGTCAGCATCAAAGACTCCATCGACTGCCAGGTACCACTAGCGCAATTCCACGTGCCCTGAGATCCCCATGGGTTGAAGTTTGGTGGCAAGGAAAGGTTTGACCTCAGCACCTGGCTTGACTTTGTCATAGCTGATGTGGGATGGGCTGCCCGGGCAGGTGAGGGGCTTTGCTGCCCATCTCTCATGTGATCCAACAGAGAAGGCTGGTCAGATTCACTGTCAATACACCACGCAGCGTGTGTGTGATGGATGGATTTTTGAAGGTGCATGTATGTGCTTAAATGTATAGATAAAAATACGGGGATAGGGGAATTGCAGTTCTCTTTCTGGAGATCTCATTGTCCTGTGTTCCCAGGGTCATGATTCCACGTTGGGGTTTATAAAAAATCTCAATAAACCTGCAGCAGAGGACAGCGTGGTGGTGCAGGTGCTCAGGAGACAGGGGGCAATTCCATTTGTCAAGACCAATGTTCCCCAGTCCCTCATCAGGTACGTGTGTGCTCCATTCCCTCAGCATTGCAGCAGTGCTCCCTTCCTCTTCTCAAGGGAGGTTTTCTCTCTAGTCTCATTCTCATTTCCCACTTCTTTTTATATAACAACACCTGGTCCCCCATCCTTCGTGTCTGTAAGTTTCACTTTAAAAAGTAAACACATTTACACTGAAGATGAAAATTAACTCTAGTTCCAAATGAAATAAAGAAGCAAATGAGGAGAAGGAGAGAAGAGAAACTATCACTGGTCGGTCCTATCCTGGGTGTTTTTTAATCACTTTTCTTTTTATCTTTTTTTAAATTCACTTCTCGGAGATGATCCTTTTAACTCTACAGTGCAAACACATATTCATGGAAGGGGAAGCTAGTTAAGCTAACGACCTCAAAGTATCATACCCCCAAAAATTCCTGCTATATCTGGCAAGACCACTCTTGGTGTCATTGATATGAGGTGAGCTCAGGTGTGCCCTGCTGGACAGCCACCCTTGCAGTGTCCCTGTGCCCTGCCAAGTGAGCTCTGGCAAAGCTCCTCTGCGGGTGACTCTTGCCCAAGACCTATGAAATGCCTTCCTTAAGGTGATGTGGCAACAACTGACCATGGTTCAAAAAAGCCATGCAAAGAGGTTGTCCCGGGGATTATCAGATCTTGCACCAGTTTCTGGGGAGGTCCAGTGTCAGGTATCTCTGCAGTTGGCGATTGGCCTGTTCTCAAGCAGGGGCTGTCCTGTGGCACTCTGGACTACCTGAACACAGAGACTTCCCAGCAGGGTTGATGTATTTGTGATGTCCATGTAACAACTAGTGAACTACCTGATTACCTTCTCAAGGTCTTTTTGTAGTGGCTGGGCTCCATAGCAGCACATACCTGCATTCCTCACTTGAAATCTCTCTCTCTCTCTCTCTTTAGCTATGACTGCAAGAACTTAATCTTTGGTCAGACATGCAACCCTCTGCTCTACACCAGAAGCCCTGGAGGCTCCTCTGGTGGAGAAGGGGCACTTGTAGGAGGTGGTGGGTCCATCTTGGGCATTGGGACAGATGTAGGAGGGAGCCTGCGTTTTCCTGCTGCCTTCTGTGGGATCTGTGCACTCAAACCCACTGGGAACAGACTCAGGTACTGTGAGAAATGCAGTGATGTCTCCGGGTGAGATCCACCCTACCAACTGCTGTGCTGGGATGATCCTACTCCTGTGGGCAAGGGAAACTTGGGAGGAACTGTGAAGGGCTCATTTATCCCTCCTGCCTGGGCATTTTCTGGGGCCTTTGTGGGGGAAGCACTGGTTCCCCCAGAACAGAAGTGGGGAGACCTCTCCATCTGCATGCTAAGGGGATGGTTGTTCCTGACTGACAAGGCCTAAATCACTCAGGCCTAGGCTGAGTCTCTCTTGGGCTTCCCGTCAGCTCTTCCTTCTGCCAACCTTTGCATCTGCAGTCTTATTAACACTTGCTCCTGCTTAAAGACTTTCCCTTCAATGAAAACTACTCAGATGCTGTATTTTGTGTGTCTCTTTTCTTTGCAGCAAAAGAGGAATAATGTCTGGAGTCGTTGGGCAGAAGGCAGGTAGGGATTGAAGTCTGTCCCCCAGAGTGTTCAGCAGGGCAGGGATGAGAAGGACCCTCACCTGGTTATGGGGGACTTTCTCCATCACCTTTAGAGAGAAGCAGGTTCCCTTTCAGGAACTCTTTTTTAGAGAGCCACCCCCATACTGTGATTTCTGAGAAACTGAAGTACGTGTGAACTGAGAGGTGCAGTTTGTGTAGTGTAAACCACAACACACCCTGTTATCCTCAGGGTGTGGCCTTGTCTGCCACTGCTTCGTGGGGGTGGCATTAGCAAGTCAAAGTGGATGTCTGGTGTGGTCCTCATGCCATGATTGACAAAACTTTTTGGTTTTTTTTTTTTTTTTAAATCATGAAACGGAGATGCCAGGGCACATATTAATGGATAGCAACTCTGGGCCCATAACGATGGACCTGCTGGTGGGAAGACACTTGTGGGCATCCCCAGCCCAATTCTTAAAGAGGAACTTTTGCCAACACTAGACTAAGACAAAACAATGCCAAGAGGCCCTGGTTTTGCAGAACATGCCCTTGAAAGGCCCCCAGCCATGAATGCTCTGTTGTGGTCTCTTGCAGTGGCTGCAGCAGTGGGACCAATGGCAAAAGACGTGGAGAGCCTGGCGCTGTGCCTGCGGGCGCTCCTGAGCGAGGACATGTTCAGCCTGGACAGCACAGTGCCGCCCCTTCCCTTCAATGAAGAGGTACAGCACCTCCGTGGGGAGAGCTGCAGGTCTCTGGGGAGAGCTGCAGGCTGAAAACGCCTGACCTGTGGGTGGACACGTGGGGCAAGGCAGGTGCTGCTTTCTAGGTTTGCCCTGTTGCTTGGGTGTACTGCTGGCTCCACTGGCCCCCTTCCAGCCAGCATTTCCCTCGCCCTGCAGGTGTATTCCAGCACCAAACCCCTCCGCATCGGCTACTATGAAACCGATTTCTTCACCATGCCCAGCCCTGCCATGAGACGCGCCGTACGCGAGACCAAGCAGCTGCTGGAGGAGGCCGGACACACGGTAGGAGCCTTGGGGCTGCTTAGATGTCAGGGGAACGAGCCCGTCCTGTGCCTTCTGACTCATCAGTTGTTGCCCAAAGGGAAAACATCATTTTCAGGGAAGGATGGATGAGGTGGGGAAGACCTGGTAGCCTCAGGTGCTGGAGGCTTTCATGAGGGCTTGTCAGGAAATCCTCAGCCCAGCTCCGCCTGTTTCAAGCCCTCCATGGCATCTCCCACACAGTGCCCTTGTGCCTGTGCCACTGATACTTTCCTCCATTGTCCTTCCAGCTGGTGCCCTTTGAACTCACAAATGTGGACTACGTGATCTTTAACTTCTGTGTCAGGGGAATGTTTGCAGATGGGGGCACCTCCTTTGTCAAGAAGTTGTAAGTATGGCCTGGAACGATTTGGTGGGATTGGTGCCTGTCTATAAAAATCCTCCCTAGGGCCTGGCTGGCATCTGGACACAAGTAGTAGATCTACTGGATATAGATAGTGGCTGATAGGCACTGGGGGACTTAACATCAAGCGATTCAGCTGAAGCTTGGTTCTCTTTGGGATTGTTACCAGCCTTGAAAGGAGAATGGGAGCAGATACGCTACAAAAGATGTGATAATCAAGTGTTGCCCAGCAGAATGGAGCAAACCTCTTTTTGTCACTTAGGCTGTTCAGAGGGGTTGGCCTTGGGAAAGCTGATCTGTGATTGCTTCCAACCACTGCTCAGCTAAACACCCCTTTCCCTTTCAGCAAAGGGGAGATGGAGAAAGGTGGCATGGGACTGTTCTTCTGGTTGGCAAAGTCACCACACTGGCTGAAAACTGTCCTCTCCTGGATTTCCAAACCTTTCGTAAGGTCCATTTCTTTCTAGCATAGATGGAGTTAAGCTATCTGTGGTGAATACCTTGTCTCCCATTGCAGTAAGGCTTTGTCATAGAGAAATCGCCAGGCATTGCTTCCTGGCTTGCTCACGTCTCCAAACTGGAGTGATGCTATTGCTGTTCCTTCTCTCCCCACTTTGGGGAGCATCCACAAGTCCTGCCTGAACACTGAGTAAACAGCTTGTATTTGTGACTTGAGCTGTCTCAGAGGACAGTGCTGGGATTCACGTAAATTATTTTCCTTTTTTTTTTTACTTTCTGCTTCCCAGGTGCCTCGATTTTCAAGCATCATAAGAAGTATGAAAGCAAAGTGAGTAAATCTGAGCCTGAGCAAATGTGTGAAGATTGGGTTTGAAGCAGTGTTTGCTACATTATTGGTGCTACTGCAGGTGCACGTGTCTGAGAGAATGCAGGGCAGGAAACACAAGGGTGGGAGCAAACTGAGAGCAGTCTGTGTCAACACCAAAACCCTGCTGGGTTTGGAAAACTGTTCCAGTATTGAGGGTGGGAGTGAGAGCAGGGGCTCACAGCCTCTTACTTAGGAAGTGGATGAAACCTGTGGGAATGAAATACGGTGTTGGCTTCAGCACTGGTTAATGTATCCATCATGCCCAGAGGTAGGGACCCCATAAGGCAGAAATGAGGTGTATGCACAGGGAAGGAGGCTTGCTGTACCATGTCAGTGTTGAGCAGTTAGTGGTGAGAAAGGACTCAAATCCTGTCACAGAGGGGGTGTCAATGTCCTCCCTTCCCTCGGCTGCAGCTCCAGGGGCAGAGATAACCTGTGCCCATTTGTTTTTTGCTGTTCTTCCTGGCCTCTAAAGATGCTTTTTGCAGCACCTTTTGATGCCTTTCATTGGGTTTTTTCCCCTTTTACAGCACAGTGGATGAAGTCTGGAGTCTTCATCATGAAATTGAGGTAAAGTATTGCAGTTCTGGGTTAAATAGATTTTGTTTGATTTCTCTTTGGGAAGAAGAGGCAGATTCACCACCCTCCAAGATTAGGAGATGATCAGGTCACGGGTGATGTAAGGTGGGAATACATCACTCCTCAACAGATCTCACTTGGATGTGCAAATTCTCAGCACATTTAAACATTAGAACAACACTTAGGAAAGTTCGTGATCCCAAATCAGACCTGAATTTTTTACACCTACACTTGAAAACTGGGTCATCAGCCGCAGCAGACTTGCCTTTATTTCCCTTCTGGTTTCTTCAAGACCCATATCCACGTCCCAGGTCACCATGTGCCCATGCACTCAGTCTTTCCCCACCTCCAGTTTACCAGGGAAAGGGTGCTTTGTATGCTGGGAGGACTACTGTCCAGGCAGCAAAGAGTCGATGAATTTTAGCAGGATCAGGCCTGTTGGCTGCTCCCAGGGAAGGGTCAAGAGTCCAGCTGGACGCCCAAGGAGAGCATCAGTCGGCAGCTGTGGGACAGTACATCCACCCCACTGACCACCAGTGCATTTCCTCCTCAGGACTTTTGCCACCAGTTCATTGCCCAGTGGAGAAAGCTGAATCTGGATGTGATGCTTTGTCCCATGCTGGGCCCAGCTCTCGGCATCGGCTACCCTGGGAAGCTCTCAGGTAGGAGGCCAACAGGGCACCTTTGCCTCAAGCGTGCCCCTACTGTGGCACTCCGCCAGTATCCACGAGGGGCATTCCTCCTCCCCTCCCATCCCCAGGGTGCTGGCCAGTGGTAGGAAGAGCTCAACTCTTGGGACAGCTGCAGCCCCAGCCCATGGGGTGCACCCAGGACAGCCCCCCGGTGTAGTGGGAGCCAAAGGGCCGGTTTCTGTCCCCTCAGCCCTTGAGTTCCTGGTACAGGTCCCCTATTAGCTGGAAGCTTGCCTACACAGAGGGGGTGGAGGCTTTCCCTGTGCCAGCTGGCACTGTGAGCTCCCCCTCTCCCCCAGTGGCAGTCAGCTACACCATGCTCTACAACGCCTTGGACTTCCCTGCTGGCGTGGTCCCCGTCACGCTGGTGACGGATGAGGACGAGGAGGAGCTGAAGAGCTACAAGGGATACTATCGGGACTGGTGGGACCGGACCCTGGTGAAGGTGAGTGGTGCCAGGTTCTCCAAGGGCACGAGCACTCCCATCTGTTCCCCTGGACATCCCCATGCCCTCTCTTGTTCTCTGTGCCACAGGCTTTTCGTGGCAGCGTGGGGATGCCCGTGGCCGTGCAGTGCGTGGCCTTGCCCTGGCAGGAGGAGCTGTGCCTGCGCTTCATGAAGGAGGTGGAGACCCTCAGCCTGAAGAAGAACAGTCTCTTCTGAGCCCCATGCACTCACCTGGAGCAGGATCCCAGCCAGCACCAGCGTGGGTCATCCTTTGGTCTGACCCCCAGGACTCTTTTCCCCTCAGCAGGGATGTGGCGGTGGCTGGGCTGGCTGCTGGCTTTGGTGTGAGGGGAAAGTGAGGCAAGCTCTGACGTGGTGGAGCTCTTCCAGTCATTGTCCTAATACAGTACTTTTTATTATCTCAGTCTGTTATTTCAAGTCTGTGTTTGTGTGTGGGGTTGGGCTGGATTTTAACCACCCCAGGGAAACACAGGGACATGATCTCTCTCTTGCAAATGGGGAAGCTGGGGCATGGGGACTGGTTTTGTCCAAGATGCTCAGTCTACTGCTTGGAGTGCTGTGGGAACAGGGATTTCCCCCTCTGTTTTCAGCTCCCTGAAGATGAAATCTGGCGCTTTCCCTAGCACAGAGCAGCAATCAGAAGTGCAAGCTGAGCCTGCATGCAGACTCTGGCAAGCAGCGAGGGAGCTGGCCCCCTTCCCACAGCACAGGGCTGCTGGCACCCTGCACACCATGGAGGAGAAATCATAGAATCACAGAATGGTTTGTGTTGGAAGGGACCTTAGAGATCATCTCATTCCAACCCCCTGCCCTGGGCAGGGACACCTTCTACAAGATCAAGTTGCTCAGGGCCCCACCCAGCCTGATATCAAGCACTGCCAGGAATAAGGCATCCACAGCTTCTCTGGGCAGCCTGTGCCAGGGCCTCACCACCCTCATGGGAAAGAATTTCTTCTGACATCTTACCTAAATCCACCCTTTTTCAGTTTGAACCCTGTATTGAGCAGCATGCCAGGGTCAGATGGACAGCAGACAGCCTGCCCTGCACACCCTCTCCTGCCATTTGGCCCATGCCTGGTTTTCCAGCAGAGTTTTCCAGCCACTGGCAGCTACTGTCACGGATTGGCAGCGCTGGCTGCTCCTGGCAGGTTTCCAAGGTTGTTCCAGAAAGGAATATCACAATGCAAAAGTGTTTTCCCAATGTAGGAATGTCAAAAGCAGATTGTAACAAACCTCTGGCAGGATTAATGTTTGGGTTTTTAATGTATTATTGTTTAAACCAGAGCCGTGCAAAAGCGTGGAGTCTTTTTAAGGGCTGGGAGAGTGTTTATCGCAGCCAAGGAGAAAGTAGCCCTCAGGATCCCATTCTTTATCAACAGGGTTTGAAAACTGGAGGGAGGGAGCTCCAGGCATCCCATGACTGAATGCTATGTAAAACCAAGCCCAGAAGAGTCCAGGTGGGGTTTTTCACCAGTTACAGGTGTTCTCTTCCCACACAGAAAATGCTGAATGGGGTTATCTGTGTTTTAAAATTGAAGCCTGGAGCAAAGTCAGTGCCACCTGCACCCACGTTCCCAGAAAGCCAAGCACTGTATCGCTGTTAGTTTAACCACTTTCCCTGACATGGAGCTGGGCAGGGTGCAGGAGTCCAAACCATGGAGCCACCAGTAAACCTGAACCTATAATTATTCCTCCCTGGAATTCCTCACTGAACGAAGAGCTCCAGCGAGCTGTGCTCGTGACCATGGGACAGTGCACCAGGCAGGGCTGGAGCTGCTGAGTGGCTTGGGAACTTGAGGCTGCCAAAAGGACACTGAAGCTTAAGGCTGGGGTGGGGCAATGAAGACCACATCCCCACAGTCAGTGGGGAGAGGTTGGTGACACCCACACCGGGTTGTTTGGCTCATTTTGCTGCCCGCCCTGTCCAAATAGGGAGGATCCTCCTCACCTTTCCAGTCAGCAAACAGTTTCTCTGCAAGGTCTCACACCTTCCCCAAGCTTCCTCCCTGCTGCCACAGGAGTAATCCCATGGGACGCGTCTGTAACAGGTAAGAAGGTAACATGATATGGGAGCACGACCACTGGCTTCAGTCCCCAGACAGGACCTCTCCACCAGAGAGCAATGGTTACCCTGGGTGAGTCCCCTTACAGTGGCTGCTGCCTGGAGCAGGGCCCGCGTCTCTCCAGATAGAGCTGGGTTGCCTTGCATCTTGGCAATGAGCTCTCAGAGGCGTACCCTGGCCCTTCCCTGTGGGCTTGCAGATGCTTGAGGATTCAGAGAAGCTTAATTTTTTCAGCCCCTCCTTTCCGCGCTGAGCCACGGGACAGTCCTGGGCAGGGGGAGCACCTGTGGCAAGGGGCAGCTGGTAAGACTACGTGGTCCCGCTCCTTTTCGTTCTGCTGGCTGGAGGATAGCTTAGAAACTGGAGAGCGGAGAGGACTCTGGATCTATCAGAGGGGACTTTCCATAAGTGCTCACCTCTGATCCAGGTTGACAAAAGACTTTTCAAGGGGGCTTGGCTTGAAAATGATACAGAGCTGTCATACTCCTTGAAGGCGTCTTCTGATAGCATTTTCAGAGTCACTGTGTCCTCCTGCTTGCACCTTCATTCTCTTGGTTCTCCTGAGCCCCCACCTCTCCACAGGTGCATTGTCGCTCCCTGCACGAGGTTCCCCAGGGCAAGCAGAACTACATTTTCCCAGGCTCAAAGGGCTGTAGGTGATGCTGCCTGAGGGACAGGGGTGATGGCGGAGCACCTCTAGTTAATGGACTCGACTGTTAATTAATGAGGTAGGTATAGTAGGGGTAGCCCAGAGCTGGGCTTTGCAGACATTCAGCTCTGTGTGTAGCCAGGCGCAGCAGCAGCCGCTGGTGGGGGAAAACACAGCCTTGGGGATACCCCCCAGACTGAGTGATCTGAGCGCACCGCTTTGCAGCCTGACCCGCAGTGCTGCTCCAGCAGGCAGACCCTTTCAAAGTCCGTGGTCTGTAAAGTCCATTCCTGGACTTTGTTAAAGCAACTCCACCTCAGAGCTGATCCTGCACAGCAGGCAGGCGCAGGGTCTGCGTTCATCAGCCCTCCCAAGGAGAAGGTGGGAAACCCAGCTGCCTACAGCTGGACCTAAGAGTGAGAAATCATGGCCCAAGAGCGACTGTGGCAGGTCCTGGATCCATCCTGGGGAGACCCTCGTGGCCTCTCGGCTCTGCTCTGCAGCTCAGCTGCAGCCATGGTGCTGCTGAAGTGGCTGGGACGGAGGCAGGTCCAGCAGAAGATGGATGAGGCCAGGAGGTCTCGGGATCTGGCCCTGGAGAGAATGGAGAAGGCAGCTCGCAGGCTTAAGCAAGAGGTAAATTTGGGGGAACGTGTACGAGAGGAAGGGATTATATTTTGGATAACCAAAGAAATGGGGGAGCTCTGATCAATCCCTCTTTGAATGGTGGTTAGGGCAGGGGCACGTTTTGGAGCATCACCAATCCAATGTTTTTTAGGGTCATCACCCTCCATTGTCACAAAAAGCCCTCCCATAAAAGACAGTGTAAAGGAAGTATTTCTTAATACAGACCTGTTCAGGGAATCCTGAGGATGAAACACAGATTGGAGTTTGGGACCTTCTCTGTCAGGGCACCACCCCAGACCTCCCTATGCCCTTTCTCCTCATCCATCCCTACTGCCAAGCCTTTCCTCTCCCATCCTCCTTCTGCCCCTCCACAGGGACCCGTCTGCCCCATCATCTTCCAAGGGGAGCTTCACACCCCTCCAACATCTGCACATCAGTGACCAAAAGCCATTTCCTCCTGCCCATGCCCAGGTAAAGAAGTACCTGGATTTTAGGAGGTCACACCCTTGGAATTGAGATTTGTCTTAAACCCATAATAAATACCTCCTGCTGTTCTTTTCTTGGCGGGAAAGGGGGGGGGTTGCAAAAAGTCCACACACTTTTTTTTTTCCCCATGTTAATGATAAATTTTGTAAAACTTTAGCTGGTTGAACTGCTATTCAGTGAGTTAGAGTTAGAAGGGGAGTGAAAGCCTGTAGGAGAGTAAACAGAGACGGGTCAAACCACTCTTACAGGTTCATGCAGCTCTCCAGTCAGGGCGCAGTTTTCTGCCTGTTTTGGTTCTGGTTTTATGAACTAAGACTCAGCAAATTCCCCGTCAGCAAATTCCCTTGTCCAGCACACACAGTGCTCTGTGGGAGGTCTGCATGTCTACAGGGCATGTCTCCTACAATTTTCCATTCCAGGTGAGTACTGGGCAGATGTTAGAATTGGGTATTTGCAGCCTCAACCAACCCTATCTGTCATTTTCTTCCCTCTGTACCCAATTTTCCACCCTTTGCAGAACCCAGGCACCCAGACCTCACATATCCTCTCACTGACAATGGTGGAGCTGGCAGAGAAGCTGAAGGAGGGGTCCCTGTCCCCAGAAAGTGTCCTCTACTCCTACATGGACAAAGTGAGTGATACTTCCAGCATGGCAGAGATGCTGCAGGCTCTTCTACAGGGGGACTTTCAAATTAAAAATCATCTCATTTGCTGAGAGCACCAGCAGTGCTGGGGATTACAATTTGTCCATACTGTGATGTCTGAAGGGTGGTTTATAGGCAAATAAGTAGGACAGAGATCCAGGAGGGAAAATTATCCCAGAAAGAAATAACTAAAGTTTATAGGTAAGATCTGAAAAATAAATGCTGAAGTTTTGAGAAGATTGAATTTTCAACTTGAAAACTCAATATGAGTAATGTCTCCTTCCATCCCTTCATCTGTCTTGCTGCTCTTCTCTGTTCTGGAGAGGCTTTGGAGGTGAATCGGGAGGTGAACTGTGTGATAGACTTCATTCATGGGTGTGAGGCTCAGCTCCAGAAACTGAAGAAGCAAAAGGAGAAGGGGCTGCTCTATGGCATTCCCATCAGCATCAAAGACCACATTAATTGCAAGGTACATCCCAAATTCCTCTGCCTTTTGCCTTGGGGCTGGGAGCAGGCTGGGATATCCCATCCTCATCAGGAATGGCTAAGGGTTCCCTCAGACAAGGATGTTCTGGATCAAATATTGTGGGACCAGCAAACCTGCCTTTCTTCCAATGAAAAGTTTGTTTTCTGCAGAAATTTCTAACCTGTTCTGATCTGGTTTTCCCTGGGATAGTCAGGTCCCGTTCTGTCTCTGAGAAGAGTTAGGTGGGAGTTTTGCCACAGGAGGCATCACGACTTACATCTGTTATCGTCACAGCTCCAGACAGCACCTCTCCTGTACCAAAAGAGCTTTGTTTCCCATCCCCAAGGGCCACGTCTCCTCTGGAGGGATGGTGAAATTCCTGGGCCAAGTGAAGGAAGAAGACAGCGTCATCGTCCAGGTTCTAAAGCACCAGGGGGGAATCCCCTTTGTGAAAACCAACATCCCACAGACAATGATAAAGTAAGGGCATGTTTGCCTTCATGGAAACACTATGACACGTGACTCTTGCTGTCCAAGTTAATCACACATGTTAATTGCCTCCTTACTTCAATCTGAAAGGAATTCTCTTGTATTTGATGCCTCTTTCTTCTGAAATTCAGCGGCATCATAAAATCTACTTCACACTGATTCTACCTGCTGGGATTAATTCCACACTCACCCCTGCACGGATGTTTTATGCCCTGTATTTATGATTTGCAAAGGCAGAACTGCCTCACTCACCTGCTGATCTTCTTCTCCCCAGCTACGACTGCAGCAACCTCATCTTCGGCCAGACGCTGAACCCTCTCAACCACCAGAAGAGCCCCGGGGGCTCCTCGGGAGGAGAGGGAGCTCTAATTGCTGGGGGAGGCTCCATCCTGGGCATCGGCTCAGACGTGGCTGGCAGCATCCGCCTGCCCTCCAGCTTCTGCGGGCTGTGTGGGCTCAAACCCACAGGNTGGGGGAGGCCCTGGGCATCGGCTCAGACGTGGCTGGCAGCATCCGCCTGCCCTCCAGCTTCTGCGGGCTGTGTGGGCTCAAACCCACAGGCAACAGGATCAGGTACATCCCAGATCCTGCCCTCTTCTTCCACCCACGGTGGAGACTGCAAGGTGTCCCTCACAGTCCATCAAAGTTTGCAACAGTGTCCATGGTTTCCTCCAGGCTTAAGTTAGCATCTGACTGGCTCTGTTAATGACAAAAGATGACTTCAATCTGTTTTCACAACAAAGACATACTCAGTTCTTAATAGCCCTGGCCAAGAAGCTGAAAGCAAATACTACAGGATCATCTCCTTTTGCCTTCCAAGCCCTTGCTTTGCTTGTAAGAGTCATCTGTTTATCAGAGCTGGTTGGTCTATAGATAAAGAATTAGTTGCAGCAGGGAAAAAAAGATAATAAATACTGTCCCAAGCCCCTCGCAGCTTACAGACCACGTAAGGCTTCCTAGCCTAGGAGGTGTCAAGTCTCTGCAGCACCTTTTGCCCTCCTAGATTTGATGGCGGGCAAATGTGAAGTTTGCAGCTCAGCGTGACGTGCCTTACAGCCAGAGCTGCTGCTAACTGCTTCTCCCATTATGTTCCCAGCAAACAGGGGGTCGTCTCTCCTCTGATAGGAATGCAATCAGGTAAGTCCATCCAGATGACATGTTGCTATGTCAAACCTTGGCTTCTTACATCCCCTACTACTGAAATGTCAGCAAGGGTGCTCGCTCAGCTCTGTGCCTCTGAGACTGACAGATTATCCCTGCTGGACCTCCTTGCTCATTGCACTCATCCCCCATTCCTCTTCCCTGGCCTGAAACTGCTCCATGCTGGACCCCTACCAGTAACTATGAGGCAGCAGGAGCCCACCTGCCTGCAGTGACAGGACCTTTGTGCTCGCAGTGACCGGGATGCTGGGGCCGATGGCCAGGGACGTGGACAGCCTGGCCCTGTGCATGAAGGCCCTGCTCTGCCAGGAGATGTTCCAGCTGGACCCCACCGTGCCCCCCATCCCCTTCGATGAGGAGGTGAGGCTCAGAGGCAATCCCATGTCTCCATCTGCCCAGCAACAAAGTCAGATCTCAGGAGATTCCTGTCTGGTTTCATGCCCTAAGATAGCAAAGGATGCAGGGAAACACATGTCCTTGTGGACAGAGGACACTCAGGAGGAGTGACCATAAGAAGCAGACACAGCAGGGTTGGCAGGCGGGAGGTGGTGTCAGAAAGATCATGCCAAGGACCACTGCTGCACACCTGTGTTCTGGACAACGCTGCATTTCACCAGCCCTGCTGCTCCCATCATTCCCCTGACCCAGGAGACCTCAGCTGGTGCCTCCCTGAGCCCTGGGCACAGCCCAGCCTTGTACTTCTCACGGGTGCAAGTCATGGCTCCTCTTCCCACAGGTTTACACCAGCTCAAAGCCCCTTCGCATCGGGTATTACGAAGGAGATGGTTACTTCCAGCCCTCACCTAGCATGAAACGGGCTGTCCAGCACGCAAGGAAGCTCCTCCAGGATGCAGGGCATACGGTGGGTTTCCATGCCTGTGGTTGCCTGGAATTGTTGCCCTGCTCCTTGCAAAGTTTGGACAGATCGCTTTCCATCTCCACTTCTGCTTCTCGTAAAAGAGAAAGGCAAATGCAGTTTGTTTTCCAGACTGAAGTGTTCTTGCTTATATTTCTGGCCTGGCAGACATGATAATTATGTTCAGATATCTCCAAGTCACCCCAAGCACTGTTTTTGCCATCATGCTTGGTGTTCCCATAGATATCAAACTCACAACAGTTTCCATGATCCCTCAGCTGTTAAACACAGTTTACAGATTTCTTAATGGGTAAGTGGGAAGGAGGTTGGAGCAGCTGACCCTCTGGGGACATTTTTTAGCCTAAATTTTTCTGTAGTTCCACCAGATTTCTAAATGGGAGCTGTTCCAATGATGCAAATTAATTTTAAAAGAATTTTTAAAATTGGTATTTTTAAGTTTCTAAGAACTCTTCCCTAACATGTGGAGGAGCGGAGGCTGTGCCAGGTCACGATATGTGTTAATGCCTTGAATGGGATTAACGGGAAAGGACAGCAGGCAGATGAAAATGAGGTCTTGCTGTCTTACAGCAGCAAAAGAGGGTGTAAGCTTCCCACCGCTTCCCACAGAGCTCTGGTGAGCTCTGGTGGGGCAGGGAGGCTCACAGAGGGCTCTGTGAATCATTCACCTTTGCTGCCTCTTGGATGGGGATGATTTTCTTGCAGCTTGTTCCCTTTGCACCGCCCAAGATCGACTACGTGGTGGATGAGCTGTTCACCAGAGGGATTTTCTCGGATGGGGCCGCTCACCTGGTGGACTGCTTGTGAGTAAAACCCCCGTTGTGAAGTGGGCTGTGAGACCTGGCACTGTGAGGCCAGTGGCTGCATCCAGAGCGTTTATATTCTTGTGGGCACAAAATGAAAAATGAGCAGCAGAGCAGCAATTTCTGGAAGAATGAATGGAGCACGAGCAGCAGCCAGTTCACGTGCGTGGATAATGTGCTAGGTGCCCACTCAGCCACGCACTCACTCACTGCAGCATGCCCAGGGTTGCACGTGGCCCCACCACTGCAGAGCTCTCCAGAACTTTTACGGCACTGAGCCACAGGCAGTGAAAAGTACTGATTTACCTGTAATTATTACAGTGAGCACTTTTACACCTCAGCATCTACTGTTCATTGTTTCCCATTGAAACAAGCAGATTTTGTCCTCAAGCAACTCCCCTCCAAGAAGAACCCTTGCCTCGGAAGCAGCACTGCTGTTGCTGTAGCTCTGGCACAAGTGACTTGTCCTGACTGTTTCACTCTCTGCCCTTCCAGCAAAGGAGACATCGTGGATCCCAACCTGAAATCCCAGTTCAATACTTACAGGCTTCCTGCTCTGGTGAAAAGGATCTTGGCTCTCATTTTGAAGCCCATAGTAAGTGTGGATGTGTCTCATCTGTGCGATAGGAAATCTGCAAGGTGCGGAGGTTTCCTTGTGCAGGGAGGGAACTTGTACCTCCCAGGAATGCTTTGCTGCTTCATGTTAAGTGCCTGATGGCCTTCATAGTGAAATACATTTAATCCCTAAACCCAGGCTGAACTTGTCAAGTAAGTCTGACAGCTTTTTCTGGGAGTTTTGCATGGGGAGGTGGAAATATGATCCTTTCTCAGGAAACGTGTGAGCCATACAGCTCATCCAGCAATGAGCTCCAGGAGAATGGATATCACTAGCAAGGATCTAAACAGCATTCCCACATCCAGAAGATGCTCTCCAGAACTAGTAGTGTGGTCTAGAGCCTTATTTGTATGGGTTGTTGTGGTTAAATGTGTAAATGAATGTGGGAGTAAATCCACTTCCCTGGAAACTGTGCCTGTTCTTCAGAGACACTTCTGCTAGGGCAAGACATGTGCCCAAAATGCAACTGCAGGGTAGCCAGGTATTTCAGCCGCATTGTTGTCTAATCCCAAGTTTTTCTCTTCCCTCCGAAAGTACCCACGGATCGCTCGGGATCTCAGCGCTCTGTGTGGAGTGGGGTAAGACACCACTGCAGTAGCTCTAGAGGAGAAGGGTGTGCTTGGATGTGTCCCCCTGTTCATGCAGGTAGATGCCAGCTGGCTGTGCCAAGCCCGGTCACGGGGCTGTGCGGCACAGGGTGAGCCAGGTGAGTGTGCTGCCTCTGCACCTCCTGGGCTCAGCACTGGATCATGCAGGGCTACTCAGACAGAGGTTATTTTAAGAGCTTAAAGATCCTCATAGTGACAGAGCTGGGATGACTCCACGGAGATCAGCACAGGGAGATACGGGCTGCTTGCCCCATTGGGTGGATTCTGGTACCCAGAGCATCACGTGCCGAGTTACTGCAGAGGGCTCTGCGTGCACGTGCAGTGTGGTGTGAGGCACCTGCACCTCCCAAAGAGGCACAGACACACCAGACTGGGAACATGTGAATTTAGAAGACTGCCACGGTTTTTGTCGAGGTGTTCTGGCATGCTTTAACGTAAGCTCTTCTGACGTCCCTATAAGCACGTGTGCACACAGGGGAATCAGCTGCGTGGTACCATTGCCTGTTCCCAGAAGGGTCACGCAGTTTCCATAAAAGTGGGCTGTCTGTGTGTTTTCTGAATTGTCTGCTGTTGCCACAGTCACAAAGCTCATTATTTCTGCCACCTTTCCAGATCTGCCAAAAACCTCTGGGATCAGCATGGAGCAGTGGCGGTAAAGTGACTTTCATTTTATTGCCCTTTTTCCTTACTAAATAGTGAGAGTTCAAAGTTTCTAAGCAATTGCTTTGCACTCTGTGATGGTCTTGGGATTGGAAGTTAATCATCATCCATTGCCCTGTATTGTCCAAGCAAAAATAGCATAGGAACAGCCACTAAAGATGAGACTTCATTTTTTCTTTTCTGTCTCTTGCCGCAAATTTTTCATGTCAGGTATTAGATGGTATTGTCACGAGCTAAGACCACGCTTGAACTATCAAGCAGAGATGTCAGGAGTCAAAAATTGTTGTCGTAAACTCTGTGGCTTAGGTGGCCGTCTTATGAACTGATTTGACACCAGGAACCTCAGACAGGAAGCTTTTTCCTGGACAACTGCACCCAGTGCTGCCACAAACTGATCAGGTTCCTCTTTTAAATGGGTTGAGTTTTATGCTTGAATTTGGTTTAATTGACTGGCTCCTCTTCTCCCTGCTCTGATTGTTGGAAACCTTCATGTTTCCTGTGCTCTTTATTCCCTTCCAGTTTATCCTTATTTTATTTCTGTCCTTGAGTTTAAATAGCACCTCTCCTCTCTGGTATTTTCCGCTGCCTCACTCCTCCGTCTATTTATAGAGAGAAATTGTATCCTCTTTCAGCTGGTGTTGTGCAATGCTGAAGAGGCTGCTTTGGTGTCCTCCCACAGGGCATGATCTGTGTTCCCTGGGACACCCTCACAATCCTCCCTGAGGAGAAACGTGCCCCCAGCCTGCCCCACCAGCCTTTATCAGTGCCGGGCACTCCACGGATGTGCATACTGCTCTGACAATTTACAGGGCAGAGGAAAAACTCCTTCAAACCTGCCTGCTCACTGGTGGGAGTGTTTGGGAGGAAATGGGTTTGGGGGCTTTTTAAGGCGAAAACAGATTCCTCTCCCACTACCAAAAAAAAAAAAAAAAAAAAACCCCAAAAAAAGAAAAAAAAAACAAAAAAAAAAAACCAAAAAAAAACAAACAAAAAAAAAAACCAAAAAAAAAAAAAAAAAAACCCACAGAAAACCAAACACAACAAAAAAGCACAAAAAAACCCGAGACAAACAAAACAGTAAAAAACACCCAAAAAAAGGAAAAAAAAACCCAAAAACAAAAGAAAACTCTGTAGAATGTTTGATAGCTTCAAAGGTATTTTGAATTGTTTTAGTTCAGCGAAACCATATTCACACGTTTTCATCTACTGCAAACAAGAGCTGATTCAAAACTTTTGGCTGGTGACCAGCTTTTCTCTCAGAAAAAAAAAAAAAAAATCAGGTTAGCTGCACTAACAGTATTTCCTGGAAACACATCTCATTTGTTGAACTTTCAGCAGGAAGGCTCTCAGACTGCAGGTGGCAATTGAGGTCAGAGTGAAAAATAGCCCCAAGGCCAGGTCTTTTCTGAGGCACTTGGAAGACTCTTGTACAGAAAACTTGGTGTGAAAGGGTTGTGCAGGACAGGGCTGGGCCATGGGACAGATGTGTCCCTGTAACCAGAACATGGCTGCTGCTGTGGTCCAGCTGTGCCTATTTGCTCAGAAAAGTGAGACATCCCTTTGAGGATGGATTCATTCATTGCCTGATGTTCAGCAAAGCTGCAATAAACCAGACTACAAACCTGGATCTCTCTTGGTCTGCAGGACAATACTGAAGCTGTGCCCCCTGCATTGCATGGGATGTCCTGAGGCTTGAGAAGCTGTCCCTTTCTGCATCTTTTCCTTACCTGTATCTTCACGTAGAATGAGAGAAGGTTTGGTGGAAGTATTTTGGATTCATGTCTTCTAGATTCTTCCACCAAAATAACCACAGCTTTTAGGAAATGATACTTTTTAGTTATCTAGACATAATTCTTCAAACTGCTGTTGATCTCCATTCAATACAATTCTAAAACAAAGCTTTCATGGGAAGGATTTGGTTAATACTCAAAGAAATCAACTCTGAAATGCACACCTAGCATTTAATGTCTAGGTCTGGGCAGCCCATGGCATTCTGACAGAAAACCTAAAGGCGGAAGAACAAAATCCCTTGGCCCTTTCAAAGAACAGCTCAGATTTTATCTTATTTTCTTAGTTGTATCCAGGAAGGCTTCTTCCCCCCTTTTCCTGTGTGTCAGCACTGATCTGCCACCGCTACCCAAGAGACATTTTTGTCATCTCCTCTATGGTTCCTTCCAGGCTTACCGCTCTGAATTCATTGCCAAATGGAGGGAGCTCCGGCTGGATGTGATCCTTTGTCCCGCGCTGGGGCCAGCCTTTAACCACGGCTACGCTGGGAAGCTCTTTGGTAATCGACACTGAGGGGTCTCTGGCACACCCACGGCCGTGTTTGAGGGCAGAGCTGCAGCAGGATGTTCCTTGGACACTTCCCAAACCATGCACGGTGCTCGCTCTTCCCTCTGTGGAAGAAAGCAAAGGAGAGGTCTCTGGGTGGGTCTTTTCACCCCATAGCCCCACCTCCTCGGAGCTGCAGGTGTTTGGATTATTAGGGGGCAGCAATTAGTGGTCCATCTGTCCCAGTTGGTCAGTGGTGAGTTTGCCCTACGTTGTCTGTGCCACAGAAAGCCCCAGAGCTGCTCCTGCCGCAGGGAGTGGCAGTGAGGACGGCTGTCAGCGCGTGCTAGACTTTGGTACAGGACCAGGCTCTTCTGGATGCAGCTGTCTCACATTTCCCAAGGCTTCTCAAACAGCAGGAAGGCTCATTGTGTATGACTTGCAGGAAAAGGCATTTTTTTATAGTTTCCAGCAAGCACTCAGGGTCCTCCATCTCTCTAGCAATGACTTTTTGAGATCCAAAATCCCCACAATGGTGTTACATAACTGGACATCAGGAATATCTTGAAAAGATAACTGGGATTTTTCCCCAGGGAATGGGAGGTGTAGATGCAGACTCTGAATGGTTCGTCCCTCCCAGAGCAAATCTAATCTCCACATGAGTGACAGGTGAAGGCACAGGTCACTCTCTGGTCTCTGGCACTCAAACCTCTCCACCAAAAGTCCCTTTGAGGCAGCATGTTTTCAGGCTCACTTCAGGACCAGCAGCTCCTGTCTACAATGCCTGCAACCCAAATTATCATCTGAAAGTTATTGCTGGCCCAGCACATTAATTTTGCCATTTTGCATGCTCTGTGTGACCTTTTCCAGCTGCGACCTCCTACACCAATTTATACAACGTGCTGAACTTCCCTGCTGGGGTGGTGCCGGTCAGCACGGTCACGAGAGCCGACGAGGAAGAACTGAAGCACTACCGAGGGCACTACGGAGACCCCTGGGACAGGAGGCTGAAAGAGGTCAGCAGGGAAAGAGCTGAAGTCTTAGCAGGAGATTATGACTGGCAGAGCGACACCTCTGGGACATTGTCCCAAGGCTTGTCTACCTCCCCTGTTGAGAGTGGGAGCTTGTTTGGTAGTGCGGTTTGCATCCGCCGTGTTACTGCCCTGCACGTGGTGCAGCAAGGCTGGTGTTGGTCAGCCTGGCAGCTGTGCCCTTGCTTAGCTTCCTCTGCCTTCCCTTCCTGCAATGTCTTGTGCCTGCCCGGCTGCTCTGGTGCCCTGACTCAGCACTGTCCGTAACTTTTGCAGGCCGTGGAAGGAGCCCTGGGGCTGCCAGTGGCCGTCCAGTGTGTGGCTCTGCCATGGCAGGAGGAGCTATGCCTTCGCTTCATGAAGGAGGTGGAGACACTTGCCCATGGCACGAAGAGAAATGTGTGATTTCTGGGAACCAGCCTTCAATGTGATGACTTTTCATTCCCTGCCCTTCACTCCAGCCACCAAAGCGGAGAGTGAGCTGAAGACTCTGAACTAATGTTTCAATAAAGTGGCACTAAATTCTGTTTAAAAATAATCAGCAAAAATCTCATCTCTGTCTAACTTGTCCTTCACTGTTAGAGTTAAACTGAGTCAAAAAACAAAAGAAAGGAATGAGAGTTAATGCTGGACCAAAGGAATGCAATAACAACAGTTTAACCCTATTGTTGTATGATATGAGACCCAAGAGCTGTTTATTCCAATATTTTACTGCCAACACTGGGCAGGAGCAGATGTTTGTGGGAGAGTATAACCTGGTAAGTATAACCTCTATGGCTGTGCCATTGTTTGGCTAAGAGACTTTTTGGCAAAAACTTGCAGTCAGCCCGTCGGTTTAAATAGCTGGCAAGAGAGCTCTCCTCCACAAACTTGTCCCCTTCCTGAACTCATTTTCTGTCCTGTTCTCCGCACCATCCAGCAGTTTTACTGTCCAGGGAGCAGTGGAAAGCTTAATATTTTCTGTTTTACCATAAGCTGGGAGAAATGTTAACTGGTCTGTCATCACTCCTGTTCCTCATTATTTCTTCCAGTTAAGCAACTGAAAATACAGGGATTTATTCCCTACAAACAGTTCAGGGAAAAGTGAGAAAGCATTTCTGTGGCTAGGCCGTTCCACTGTTTGGTGCTTCCAACAACACTGCGAGAACTGTGTGCTGTTTCTTGACCCATTCTTCAGTCTCAAGGTGGAGGAAGGGGCTGGAGGAGAAAGTGGGAGTGATGAAGGTGATGCTCTGAACAAGCAAGTGTGCGTTGAAACAAGGCCCAATCATTAGTGGTGATTCCTTCCCCAAGCCTGCATACTCCTCCAGGCACCGGGAGAGGGGCAAGGGGTGACACCGCCCTCGTTACTCATCTGCCTCCCTGGGGCTGCTGCTGTCATCCAGCCGCCTCCCGTGGCCAGCAGCAGGTCTGAGTCACACAGCGAGCGTGACAGTCACACAGCCTGAGTCACCACCCTCCGATCCACACAGAGCCGGGACAAGGTCCACGGCACAGCCCTGCCCCGAGGAGATGCCCTGCCTCTGCAGGATTGCTGCTGGGGGCGCCAGCCACGGAGCCCCTGCCCGGCGGGAGCCTGTGGATGGCCGTGACTCTCCCAGGTCACGAGCAAAGGGATCTTAGCTGTCCTCTCCTAGGGAAGATGGGAGCTCACCATTAAACTGCTAATCTGCCCAGATAGCATTCCTGGCTAGATCTTAGCATGCACAGACTTTTTTTTGCTAGGAAGGGACTGTGTCTTTCATTCCTGTATCCCTCTATATCTTTGCAAGGATGAACCAAGTGAAAGAGTCCTCTTTCTAAAAGGAATTTCCCCATGCATACTTGTGCTCTGCAATCCAGCTGCTCTTTGTGGATGGCTCTAGAAGGGATTTGCTGTGCCTCCCACTCTCCTGCCTCCATCCAGTCACTAGATCTCAGGATCCTGCAGAACTAGCTCCCAGGACCCAGCACCCAAAGGGAAGCTCTCCCTGTGATCTAGCAGATGCTGAAGCAGAATGCATAGATGCTTGGATAAAGCTGTCCTGGCACTAAAGTGGATGAGATGGAGAAGACATGTCCAGAAGAAAGTGGACAAGGTGTGGGGGAAACAAGATACAGGTTTGGACCTGATTTAGGGGTCTGTTCCAGAATTTAAAGAGCAGGTAAGTACCTCAGCTGGGCAGAGAGCAAAGCACCTTCCTGGGTAAAACTCGGGGCCCTTCTCAATTCAGGTTGTCCATGACATCAGTTGTCATTGCTGCATAAATGTGGGGGAAAAGTGGGGAGGGTGATGCTGAGAGCAGTCTGGTGAGCTCAGGCACTGAAACGCAAGCAAGGGCCTTCAGTAGTGCAAAACTTCAGGCTTTCAGGAGAGTTCTTCCTCCAGACCTCCTGCAGGCTGGAGAAGGAATGTCAGCCCCTTCCACACCCACCAGCACGGTGCTGCTGTTCCCAGCCCTGCTGCAGCTCCTTCACAAGAGCTGTTGGCTCAGGCTGCGCAGCCCTGGCAGACCTGCACTGTGTGTTTGCAGAGTGCTTGTCCAGCTGCCTGGCACTGAGCAAAGTCCAGGCTTTGGCCTGTCTCAGAGAATTATGTACGAATGCTGCTTGGGCCAAAAGGGCTTTGTTTTCACTAGTTTCTTTCATCTCCAGCACAATATCCTGGCTGTGGTCTTTGCTTTGATCATTTTTCCTCCTCCCCCTTGGTTTTAATAATTTAAATCTGCCCTCCTTAGTCCACGTTTCATTTTTGTGGCCAGATAAATAACCAAGCAAGGTTGAGAGATTGAGTCATGAGACAATTCACCTTTTTTATTTGGTTTTACTTTATTTTGCAGGACTTTTTCTTTAGGTCGCATTGTTGCATAGTCACAACATCAGGAGTAAATAAAACTCTCTAGAAGGACTGATAGCAGCAGAACATGAGTTGTTAGAATGGTTCAATTGTCCCCTTACAGTATCCAAAGCACACAGAGCTCTCTGTGTAGCAGGCAGTGGCAGAGAACATTAGGGACACAAATATTCCCAGGAACTCAGACATTCACTTCAAACAAGTTTCAAGGAGGTGGTAGTTGAAGTAGCTAAAAGCAAATGTTTAAAAAGCGGGTGAAATGAAACACCTGGGCATAACAAGGCTCACCCTTGAAATACAAAAAAAGCAAGAATTAGGGCTGGTACATCTTTCACTCTGAAACAGCTGTTTGCTGCAAAAATCCTCATCCTTCCAACTACGGCCTCACTTGGCTCCTTCTTTTTTTTTCTTTCCTTTCACTCTTCTGCTTTGCACACAAATCACCCGACTTCCCACTTTCCCTGCTTGCCCATGGGAGCCCAGCTTCCTGCTGTAAGCTTTGTGCCCAGTGGTGGAGCACTGGGAACATCCCAGTCCCTCACCCTCAGGGCACTGAAGTCTCCGCTGTCGCTCCACAGGGACAGGCCTGTGCAAGGCTCTAGACATGATGGAAGAAGTAGGAATGTTCCTGGACTTCTGGTGAAGAACTAACAGCTCTCTGCAGCACCTTTCCTGATCATGTCTCTGCCTTGCTGGAGAAGTTGTAAGTAGGATCCATACAACCCACCTGGCTATGGAAAGTCTCAAGGGAAACAGTGCAATTCCCACAAAAGTGGGAAAGACGTAGGGATGGTCAGCAGAGAGAGCAGCCCCTGGTGTCAGAGGTGTGAGGGCTGCTACAGGAGGTCTCTCTTCCCATCCTATTGCAGTTTATTAAGGGAAAGCCAACAGGGCCCTGGCTGAGCAACGTGGAAAAGGGTTGATAGAGACAGACCCTCACCTCTCAGCTGATGTCTTTGGTGTTTGGAAAGGTGCAGATCAGGTAGTGTCAAGTTTCTTAGCAGCTCTTACGTTCTGTGAGTGATGGTGGAGTTGGACTGGAACTGAGGAAAGTCTTATGCTTCCAATGGATATTCCAGGCTGAAATGAGTCAGAAACTGGAGAGTTCCCAGAAAACGTTTATTCAGCCCTCTGAGCCAATTGCAACAAGTTCCCCAGAGGGAACCAGCCCATTTCGCTATGATTTCGGTATTTTGTGAAATGTCTTTAAAATTCTTTCAGAGCAGCATAGTCAATGTGCCTCATTTTGTAAATCATTTCAGAAAAGAGCATCAGTGTTTGGGTTACAAATACATGAACACAAGACACAGCTGTCAGGATTTATTCTTTGTCATTTTAATCAAAATGGAGTCAAGCTTGACTTCAAAATATTTCTTACCAATTTAGAGGGAAGACAGTTTAGTCATAAAAAATTTATGTCAAGACCCAGAGATCTGAACCTGCTGACAGAGAGTCGGTGCAGTTTTGCTCTTGCAAGCAAAGATGGTGCAGCTCTTGCTGGAGACAGGAGTGGACTCTGTGACTTGGTCTAACTGCCTTTTTTTCTGGGATGGCCCGAAGTGAAGGGCATGTCGTGAATGCCACAATGAAATCCCAGACCAGCTGCTGCAGGCTGACTCTTTGTGAAAAGGGGCATGGCTTTCATCTGAACTCGACTAGTGGGTGTGACCTTGGGCCTGATCAATTCAGGTGACAAAAGCAACGTGGAGGAGTGAATATTGACCTGTGAGTCAGGCAGGTCTGCCTCCTCTGCTATGGACTTGAGGTTTGACTTGGGACATCGCTTTACTTCCCTTCTTTAGGTACCCTTGGACCTGTGGCCTTGTGGTGGCAGGAGGAGCCATACCTCGGGTTCAGGAAGGACGTGGAGATGCTGGCACGTTGATAGGAAAAGGGGCTTCCTCAGCAGCATCCGGCCATCTGGAAATGCAGCTGTGCCTGCTGAAAAATCTGCCCTTTGAAATGCCAAGCCAGCCCGGACACAGCTGTCTCTGTTAAACATTCACCAAGCGTCTAAAGGGCAGGAGCAGAGCACAGGTCCCAGCGCACAGGCGGATGTGGGAGGCCAATGCCCTGACGCTTCCCAGCACAGGGAAAAAACCCTCCCACATCTGCTCAGCCCCTCAGAGAGGCTGTGGTGCTGTCACACAGGCAAAGGACCCACCTCTGCCTCAGGAAATGCTTGCTCCCTGGAGGCTGGGAGAGGGCTGGGCATTGCTGCATGTTGGTCCTGCTCACGTGCACCTTCCAGAGGCACCTGCTGCAGCCAGGACCACGGAGCAGCAGCTGGATGAGCTGCAAGATGTCCCCAAGCTGTGGTTCTCATCAAACCAGCAGTGCCACAGCTGAGGAGGTATCCCCCAAGGAAGGGACACAGCAAAAGGCCAGCTCAATTTGTTACCACACTGCTGTCAGCTCCGGAATGTTTCCTCGAGGACACCAAAGCCAATTTTGTTCGGAGTCCATAAATTTCGCTAGTTAAGAACTAAGATAAGAGCATTCTCTACTGACACAAATCGTGACAGAAAACAACAGTGAGCTCTTATAACTGCTAAGAATGGACATGACAATGGAAAACTGAGCACTAGAGGACCACCCAGCCCTGAAGGTAGAGGGCTCTTCAGCCTCCTCTCCATATCCAGTTCCGCACTCTGCTGAAAGTTTGCAAAGTTTTGTAACACACAATGCATAGCTGGCCAAACACTTCATCCAAGGAGGGGACCCGTAGGGATGGGATCCACCATCCAAAACCAACAGAGGAGAGTGCAGACAGATGATGGCTGATGTTGGCTGGGTTGTTGCCCTCAGCTCAGTGTGTGGTTCTTGGTGCTTGCAGTGAGAGGCATCTGTGCTGGAAAGACGTCAGACACCAGCTATTCCCATATCTGGTGGAAATAGTTTGCCTCTGGCCTGCAAGCCTGCGGGATTTTCCACTCCTAAGGCAATACCAGCGTGCTTTGTCACGGGGTGGAACAGCCTCTCCTCCTGGTTCATGAAGGCATTACAGCAGTGCTGAAACAGCCTCCGGCCACCTTGGGAGCAGCACAAGGGATTTGCTGAGCTGAGGGTACCCCACAGCTATGCATCCTCTCGGCATACCATTCCCCAGCCCTGTGCAGGGAAGTCTTGTTATTTCAAGCTGTTTTTCCTCTTCTCCCATTGTCCTCTCAGGCTACACAGGAAATAGGAGAGCAGCTATTTCCTTGCTTCATTTGTTCAGTTGATCCTATCCTTCCCAGCAGAGAACTTCCCACAGTCCGGAAAGCCCCTATAAACCCAACACCCCAAGGTTCTTTGGCCAAACTTTACCTTTTCCATTTCCCAGTTAATAATTCTTCACTGCACGCTCCACATACGGCAGCTTTGCAGGGGTCAGCTTTGGGCTGAACTTTTTGAACTATTTGCTGACCCGAGACAGTGGTGCTGGGGGGAGGGATGGGCCTGGGGAGTCAGGGAAGGTCTGCTCCTGCCTTGCTTTTCTTTCGCACTCCATCCCCGGAGCCCAGAAAGCCACATGATGATCCAGCAGCAGCTGAGACAGCTCCTGCCAGAGAGGAAGGTGGACACTTCTGCTGCCCTCGCCCTGCTCAGTGGCTCCGTGGCAGCCGTGGTGGTCTGGAAATGGCTGGGCAAAAAGGTGATCCAGAAGAAAATGGAAGAGGCTCGGAGGACCCGGGATGAGGGGGTGAAGAAAATGGCAAAGGCTGTCCAGCAGTTCAGGGAGCAGGTAACCCATCCTTCTGGGGGTCTGAGTCTCATCCCCTCTGAGCCAAAGGGTGACTGGAGCTGCTGCCCTGGATCCCCTTCATCCTCCCTCTGCAGGTCCCCAGTGTTCAGACAGATGCCATCCTGTCCCTGCCCCTGCTGGAACTCACTGCAAGACTCCGGGAAGGGTCTCTGTCCCCCAGGACTGTCCTCTACACCTACTTAGAGAAGGTGAGTGTCCGTCCACAGCGAGGTGGACAAAGCAAATCACTCACATTCTCCATGCCATGGTGTGTGGGCTGGTGGCTGAGGAGACTTGTTGGAGCTGGATTATGACAAGTCTTGAATATAGCAGATGTTAAGAGAAAGACAGGCTCTGTTCTCCTGGGTCAGATCCATCGCTGGACAGTCCTCTGGGATGGCTTGGTCTGGGATGCTCTGGGAAGGGGGTTATTTGTGCCATGTTTTGTAGCTGGAGGTAGCTACGGAATGCAGCTGTGTAATGATGCTGTTCTTATCTAACACCTCTTCCTCCACGTGTCCAACAAAGGCCCTGGAAGTGACCCAGCAGACAAACTGCCTGCGACACTTTATCCCAGAGTGTGAGGAGCAGCTCCAGCAAATACAACGGCGGAAGGAGAAAGGGCTGCTCTATGGCATCCCCGTCAGCATCAAGGATCACATCGGCCACAAGGTTCTTCCCTTTGTGCCTGTGGGGTGTCCAATCGTGAGCTGGGCTGGGTGGTGAAGTGGTGGGACACACAGAATGGGGAAGGGGCCCGATCCCTCCCTCCTTGCACCACAGGAAACCTGGCTGTGTCTGAGGCAGCTGCAACCCAGTGGGCATTCACTCACTCCTCCCACACCCAGTGGGATGGAGGAGGGAAAATAGAAAGGGTAAAAGTGAGAAAGCTTGTGGGTTGAGATAAGGACAGTTTATTAGGTAAACTGTGCACACAAGTGAAGCAAAACAAGCAGTTCAATCACTACTTCCCCTGGGCAGCAGCTGTTCAGCCATCCCCGGGAGAGCAGGGCTCCATCGTGTGTGATGGCAACTGGGAAAGACAAACACCATGACTCCAAACATTCCCCCTTCTTTCTTCTTCCCCCAGCTTTATGTGGCGAGCATGACTCCAAGATACAGAGAGTCCCTCTGGTCAGTTGGGATCAGCTGTTCTGGCTGACCCCTCCCAAATTCTCGTGCACCCCCAACCTGCTCCCTGGTGAGGCAGCATGAGAAGCCCTGCTGAGCAATGCCAATAACATCCCTGTGTTATCAACACTGTTTACAGCACAAAATCCAAAACACAGCCCTGTAGCAGCTACTGTAAAGAAAATAAACTCTACCCTGATCAAAACCAGCACAAACCTCCATCAGCAGAAAAAGCCCAGGGGTGAATAGCTGCAGACAGAAATGATTTCTTCTCTGATATGTGACACAGTAGAGGCTGCACTAAGGTTGAGGGCTCTAAGCCCAAAGCAAGCCCCAAATATCCAGGCTAACTAAAAAAGGCTCACACTCCGTTTACCTCGGATTATTCCTTCCCTGAACATCCGCTGGTGATTTCACTTGGACAGAGGACACTGGGTTTAATCCTGCACCTCTGGAGTTGCACTTGGGTCAGGGGAAGGAAGGAGCATGGAAAAAAACAAGGACAGCCTCAGGAGAAGTTTTAACCCCATGAGTGCTGGGCAGCCTCTGCCAGGGATGGAAGAAGAGGGAGTCCTTTGCCCTTTGTGCAAGGGCTCCCCAGGGAGTGGGTTGGTATCAAACACACAACTCCTGAGGGAACACCCAGATGATCCTTCCGAAAGAGCAAGGGAACTGTGCTGACCACGTCCCTTGTCACTCCTCCTCTCTGCAGGGGCATCTGACGACCTGTGGGCTTGTGCAGTGCCTGGGCACTCTGATGGAGGAGGACAGCGTCCTGGTCAAGGTCCTGAAGAGACAAGGGGCCATCCCATTTGCAATGACCAACGTGTCACAATCCCTCTTCAGGTGACAGACATGTCTAGAAATCTTCCCTCTGGTTGTGCTTCTGAAGGAAAACCCTAGCCTGCAGGTCCCAGGACAGGCTCCTCCCTGGCTCCTGAGACCTGGCCTGGAGAGTCCCTCTTCCGTTAGCTGGAAACAATCTCAAGTGAAATAGCATTCAGATAAGCTTAAGAGGGGAAAAAACCTACCATGAGTCAAGAGAGATCAAGTGTACTTGTGCATGGAAGGGAGAGCAGAGACTCGTGGGAATGAGCCGTGTCCTGAGGGATTTTTGGGATGAAAGGATGGGGTTGGCTGTGCCACACAGGCTCTCTGCAAGGGAGAGCAAACAAACCCAAGGCATTCAGCTGTTCCTGACTTTTCTGTCTGTTGGTTTTCCTCTCCCCAGCTACGACTGCAGCAACCTCATCTTCGGCCAGACGCTGAACCCTCTCAACCACCAGAAGAGCCCCGGGGGCTCCTCGGGAGGGGAGGGAGCTCTAATTGCCGGGGGAGGCTCCATCCTGGGCATCGGCTCAGACGTGGCTGGCAGCATCCGCCTGCCCTCCAGCTTCTGCGGGCTGTGTGGGCTCAAACCCACGGCCCAGAGGCTCAGGTGGGGGCCGGGGTCTGCCCTCCCAAGCCTGCTCACGGTCAAGCTCGCCCAAGGGGGCAAAATCCTCACTACTCGGAGGGAAGAGAGAGGGAGGCTCCTAAAGGGTGGCTTGCTTTGCTCAAAACCTCTCCCAGGAGACAGCATGGTTAGATTTTGTGGGAAATGGCCATATTTTCACTGTTAATCTAGCCTGGAGTTAAAAGTCAGAGGGGGTTTGAGTGGTTAAATAATGCCAAAATTGAACGGTTTTGGTTAAACCTAAATTAAGATTTGTTAGGGTTTAGGTTTGTTTGTTATTTTGGCCAAAAACTCCTGTTTCACGTTACTTAATTCAAATACTTGAAATAATTTCCTTCTCTTTCTGGTCCTGTACTGGAGACCCCACTACGCTACTCAAACATTTTGGGAATATCAGCCCATTACTGAAATGACAATATACTTCTTTTTCTTTTTGCACAGCCTGTCTGGAGTGACTGGCCCTGTCAGTGGGATCCTGGCAGGTACATGAATTTTTAATTACTTTTCTCTATATCCTGTGAAGAGCCCCAGAGGAAAATCTGAGACAACAAAGGCCTGTCTGGAGTCCACCTGAAACATCCCAGCTCGTTGCCTGCTCACCCCTTGCAGCCAACGTGGCTGTGCAGGGTGTTTGTGGACCAGTGTTTGGCACATCCCTGTGCTCAGTGTGGGTGTCTGCTCTTGTCCCATCCAGTTCCTTGTGCGCTGGGGCCGATGGCCAGGGACGTGGACAGCCTGGCCCTGTGCATGAAGGCCCTGCTCTGCCAGGAGATGTTCCAGCTGGACCCCACCGTGCCCCCCATCCCCTTCGATGAGGAGGTGAGGCCTGAAGTCAGCAAGCCCTGGTTCTTCCCAGGGTGCTGCACACCTTCCTGAAGGGTCCAGTTATCTTTACAGTACTGGTTTCCAGTAACACAGCTCTCTTTGAAGGCACAAGTCGCTGTTATTATGAAAAAGATAGGTGCATCAGTAATTATCCTGTCTGTCTTCTCAGTTGGAATGCAGCTTACTGGATGCAGAAAAGCCAGAAGAGAGGGGGAGGAAGGCAACACCGGGAGCAAAGAGCTGGAGATTTTTAGGGAAGGATGAGACAGGGTCAGAAACTGCTGCAACAAATCTCTTAACTGGGGGCATTTCCCTCTGCAGCAGATCAACTTCAGGAGGTTTTTCCACCTCCATCCTTTGTAGCAGTGGTTGAATCTACTGGTCTAGAGTGGCTGTGCTACTTCTGACGGGTGGGATGAAGGGGAGGCTGGGGAAAAAGCCAGGGTTAGACACTGGGAAAGGGTAACTATAAGTGGCAAAACAGAAAATCAGTTACTCCTTAATATTTGGAGCTTTCACCACCTTCTGCAGTGGGTTTCAGCATGGGAGCAGATGGGTGTCACCTCAAGCAAGGCAGGTGTCACAGCTGAGTGATTTAGGTCACTTAAAGAATCACTGTCAAAAGCATTGGAAAAAGCAGGGTTTAATATAAATTTGCAAGAGGGTGACAAAGTTCGATGACAGGGTTCACTCTGTTACTTATTACAAAGATGAAGCATACAAAGGAAAATCAGCTTAGAGCCACTTTGGGATGATTTACATGGAGAATGGGGATGAAAGGAACAAGGGTGCAAAGGGTAGGGAAGACCCTCCCATTGGGTCACGAGGTTCAGAGAGGAACCCTCCCCCCCTTGCTTTCTTGATGGAGTGTGGGTGTGGCTGGATCAAATCTTAGTCCCACACCTGGTCAATGGTTTATGTCTAAAGCATTTTCACAGCAATTCCATCAGGAATAGGAATGCCAAACTGGTGTCTCTTTGCTCCAGGTGTACTCCAGCTCCACTCCCCTGAGGGTCGGGTACTACGACACTGACGGATACTTCCCACTGCCCCCCTGCATGAGGAGGGCAGTGAAGGAAACCAGGAGTGCTCTGCAGGCAGCCGGGCACCAGGTGAGCACCACCACCCCCTGCTCTTATCCCCACGGTGTTCCCAACCTCCATCCTCACTGAGGAAATCACCCTTCAGAAACCAGACACAGGTCCCAAGCCCAGCTGTGGGAAAAATGACCTGCCAGAGGTATGGAATTAGGTTACTCCAGCCACGTAACACCATGCAGAGACACCCCTGCCCTGGGGAGCAGTGCATCCCATGGGGAATCAGCACTAGGAATTAGCAAATCTGTGCCCAGGAGTGGGCAACTAATCCACCTCTGCTCTCCTGGTGGTCCAGCAGCATCCATAAAGTGCTGCACTTGACCCTGGAAGGTTGCCCTGACATTTTCTAAGTTTCTCCTTCCCCAGCAAGGCTCTGAGAGGTGTTTTTCTCCTTCTTCCCCAACATCCATAGAGACCTCTGTCCATCCTGGGCCACTGAAGGGCCATGGGGCATGGGATGGGAAATACCTTTCCTCCCATCAAGACCCACCTGTGGGAACATGCTAATGGTGCTCTTCATAGCAAAGGAATCCATGTTTGAGAGATGTCAGTTCTGCTGGGACAGGCAGGGAGCTGCTGCAGTTTCTGGTTCTGTGACTGCATGGAGCAGGATGGAGGAGAAAACAGCTCTACAGAGAGCTCAGGGCTGAGCATGGCTGTGAGGAAGGAATAATCCCACCAGGAGATGCCTAGGCTGGAAAAGGGTTGAGCCAGGGCTTCTGTTGACACGTGGAGATCAGGGACGTGCTGCTCTGCCTTTGAGGTATATCCATATTTGGGTCTTGGAACTATTCACAACCTCAGGCCACCACATAATCTCATGTTCTGGTGCAGCTGGTGCCCTTTTCTCCACCTCGGACCCCCTACGTCATGACTGAACTGTTTTTGAAGACGTTTTTCGGTGATGGAGGCCGTGCTTGGTTGGATGTGTTGTAAGTAGGAGCCCTCTGGCAGCAGCACTGCCAACACCTCCATCCCCAGCCCGTGGGCACGGCACAGGCACAACGAGCCCAGCTCTCCCACCCAAACAGGCAGCACTCAGGTCTCTGAGAAAGGACAAACAGCTTCTTTGGCAGGATCCCATCCTCTTGTTGTCTCCCAGCACAGGAGATGTTGTAGATCCAAGCTTGGAACCACAGGTGAATGCCTGCAAGATCCCGAGGCTGGTGAAGAAGCTGCTGGCTCTGCTTCTTAAACCTGTGGTGAGTTCCTGTGCCTCAGGACAGGACTGGGGCATTCCCAAGTTCCTGCACCCCCATGTCATGTCCCTAAGGAACCTCTTGCCTTTCCAGTTTCCCCGCCTGGCTGACTACCTGAGCGCCTTGGCTGGAATGAGGTAAGATGGCATCATTCCCAGGGATACCCATGAAAATGGGTGGTACCTTCTCCTCTAGGTGTCCATGGCTGGGGCGGGGCCGGATTCAGGACAGGCTGTGACCTGCTCTCTGCAGGGGTTGTCCTTCCATCCTGGACGAGGTTTCACTGCCCCTAGTGATATCCTGACAGGAATGAGGCACTTGGTAGGATAAGGTCATTACAGGAAGGCTGTGGAAGACATGAGTATTAAAACCAGGCTCATCAGGGAAACCTTCTCTCCAGCACTTCCAGACATTTGCTGCTTAATTGCTTGGCCAGATGCCGAAGGAAACTTTAGGAAGATTGTGAAAGCTGTATTGTTTTAAGCAATTGCTAAAATTACCAGGGCGTATCAACCCAGAGGACTATTTAAGCAATTCCTCCTCCTCTTAAAGACGTTGCTATGATTTCCACTTGCAGGTCTGTGAAGGAGATGTGGAACCATCACCATCAAATACAGGTATGTTTTGAGGATTTCCTTCTCTGGCCTCATACTACAAGTTGAGGCTTTGTGGCAAGTGCCTGGTCAGAGCCATCGGTTTGGAAAGGAATTGTGTGGGGGAGGAGACAGAACAGAGGGAAAGACACAAAAGAAGGACAGAAATGGGGTAGAGGGGCTTTTGAGTCAGCTCAGACAGGACTTTATTGGTTGCCTGCAGGGCTCATGCCCAAGCACACTGGAGGCTGTCCTGGAAGTGGGAACAGCTAAAGAGGGATCTTTCCAATTCCTGGCCACTGTCTGGCCACAAGCTGTGGAGGCAAACACACGTTTCTCTGCCTCATTCCTCAAACACTGCTGCCTGTTGCTGCCTCCTCAGCCATGCCAGAGCCTGGTGGTGCCTGGAGAACCCAAGATGCTCCAGGCACGGACATGGCTCCATGTCACCCTCCCTCTCCCCCCCAAGGTGTACCGCTCCCAGTTCATCAGCCGGTGGAAGGAACTCCAGCTGGACGTTGTGCTGTGCCCTGTGCTGGGGCCTGCCTTCACCACGGGATTCCCTGGGAAACTCCTCAGTAAGTGACTCTGGGACCTTCCCAGGAGGGCAGAGCACCACAGTATTTGAGACTGGAGAGAAACGTCCTCTACCGTGGAGCTTCACTGCCCCCCCAAGCATTTTATGGGAATTAGGAAGGAAAAGTAATTACCACAAAGCTATCTGGTAGAGACGGACACGTAGTTCTCAGGGGTTTCAGTGAACATGGCATGTGTAAGTTTGAAGCAGGACAGGAGGCTGTGACTGGCTCCATTCCCTCTGCTTCTCTCAGCTGCCATCTCCTCCACGATGCTCTACAACGTCCTGAACTTCCCCGCCGGGGTTGTTCCCGTCAGCACAGTGACAGAGGCTGATGAGGAAGAGCTAAAGCTTTACCAGGGATGCTGTGATGACCCCTGGGACCGGATGCTGAAACAGGTATGGAAAGTGGTGGAGCAGAGACTGCTGATGGATGTTCAAGTGACAGTTTCTCTGACATCAAGGGCTCCTAAATATCTTCACTGGTATGGGCATAGGGCAAAAAAAAATCACCTCTTCTTTACTAATCCCCAAATCCACCTTGCATATACCCCTTGTTTTTCTCCCAAGTCCCCAGAAAGGTAAGTCACTAAGCTTTGGGGGCACTAATAGCACTCCCCCAGGCTGGGTTATAGGCTGAAGCCAGCAAGGAACCATGCAGCAAAGTTTCTGGGAGTAGGTCCTTGGGACAGCCACAGCCCACAGCACTGCACTGCACTTTCCTCCTGCTCCATGATGCCTTTGACCAGGCTCAGGTTGTCAGGGGAGCATGGATCAGGAATGAGGATGCTGAAGGAAAAGGGATCTGGCTGCAAGACAGCTCAAAGCAGAGCTGTCAGGGGTGTGTGTGGGGGAAGGTGTCTCAAACATGCTACCCAAGATCTGGCAACCATTTCTATCACAGAAGAGCAAGTCCAGCACACTAACATGGCTCAAACTCCAACCTCCCTACCCTCTGGGATGAGCCACAGGCCTAAACCAAGTTCCCAAAAGCTGCTGGAGGTCTGAGCCCCCCGGTGACCCCCTCACTGCTTGTGCACCCGCTGCAGGCCGTGTCAGGAGCTGTGGGGCTGCCCGTGGCCGTGCAGTGCGTGGCCTTGCCCTGGCAGGAGGAGCTGTGCCTGCGCTTCATGAAGGACGTGGAGACCCTCAGCCGTGAGAGGAGAGTGGCATAGCCACCACGGTGCCCAAGGGAGAAGGGACAGTGCTGCACCACTGCCACCAGCAGTGCAGAGACTGCAGCGAGGAGGGCAGGAGGAGGGAAACGCCCTCTCCTGACCCCTATCCTTGCCAATGCACACAGATCCTGGAAGGAACCAAGATGCCCTCCAGGACTGGCTTGAGATAAGTTCAAATGGTGATAAATCTATGAATTGCACCTTCCTGCAAGGATGGACATGGTTGTGAGTTCACCCCTTCACCCCCATTTCCATCGATGCTGCCTCTTGCAGAAGCAGGGTGGCGCTGAGAGAAAAGGATTACAAAAGTTCAATAGTATTTTCTTGCTGGCACTGGAGTAACTTCACATAGATTTAACTACGGGCTGCCCCATGAGGAACACAGCCGTGCCCACCCTCCCCATCACTGTATTTTGCTCACAAAAATAAAAATGTAACTGTTAAGCAACTCTTATCAAAAACTCCAGTAATCCTTCACTGATGGCAATGATTCTATAAACACAGTTACTACTCAAAATCATACAACCACCTCCCCTGGACATTCAATGGCATCTAGCATGGGAGCATTCACACTTTCCCACAGCTTTCCTATCCATGAGGGATGGCAACAGTCACTGGCCTTTCCACAGCACCAGTTCTCCAGCATTCCAAGCACATTCCCAACCTCACAGGAGGGGCATTCTCAGGAACCTCTTGATTTCAGGACCTCAGGCTCTTCTTTCTGCAGGCAGGAGATAAGCAGAGACAGATGCAACTCATTTATGCAGATGGTGAGATCTGGACAGAAAGGCTGAGATCCCCAGATGGTGTTTGTTAACCCAAACCTGCTCATGTAGGATCAAAGCAGTCAGACAGGAGGGAGAGAGCAGGGCCATTTATCCTGTCCCACACTGATGGATAAATCGCTCCCTCTGATAAGACTTCTCTCTCTTTCCTAGATTAAACACCTCAGTCTCAAACAGATAAATATTCAGGAGAGACCACAGCAGGTCTTTCTCATTTATTCTCTATGTCTGCAGTAAAAAAGGAGACTTCCTTTGGGACATTTTGAAAAGAAAAATAAATATAAAGCAGTTCTGCTTTCCCTAAAACTTTGGGATGTTTCCTGACAGCAAACGGACAGAGTCTGTTGCCCCTTCTACATCCGGCGTAGTTTGCAGAAATACATGGGCCCAAAGTTGGCTGTGAGGTGAGGCAGAACAAGCTCCCCCAGCCGGCAATCCGAGAAGAAGGAAAACGTCTCCTGGAAGAGCGTCCGGAAGTGGCTCAGGTCCTCAACGTGGACACTGATGTTGAACTGGGATTCCGCAATCTCCAGCGCCCTCTCAACCACACACTCGTTCTGCAGCGGGGAGAGGGAGCACGTGGAATACACCACCTCTCCTCCCGGCTCCGCAGCGAGGATCCCAGCCCTGTAAGCAAGATGAACACACACACTGCCACAGGAAGAGGGGGAATGTGTGGGACACGGGCATTCCCACCCACCGGAACTGGGAAGCCAGCAAGCAACCCATAGGAAGTGACAGACAAACCTCCTTGAACTCCACAGGCTCAGCAGTATGTGTCTCTGCAGCACAAGGACTGTTTTAGGCCAGGGCAATGAGTCAAATAGACACTTATATTAATAAAGAATTTAACCTGGGAGAGATGCCACTGGTGAGCAGCTGTAATCCTGCAGTCACAGCCAAGGGAACGGGATATACTCACAGGGGAAGAGACTTGCAATTCAAGTACTGCCATGGGACTCTCTAACCTGTTTCCTTATTGCCACAGCACACACTGAGCACACACTGCGCCCATCCAGCCTTCCCAGCGCTCCATGTCCTCCCACGTGCTGGGAGAGGTGGCCACTCAGGAATCCTCCAGGACTGACTGCCAGGACCCAGGAGATCACCACCCAAAAGGACAACACTGTACCGATCCTGTTCCTTAGACTCTTCTCCCCATATCCTATGGCTACAGCTGGGGACAGGAAGGACGTGATCTGACCAAGAACATTTGCACTTTCTTGTGCTTACTGTGATTTGATGTGTTCCAACGATTGCCCCTCCAGAGAACCCTACACATGGTTTGCATGTTTCCCAGTGGAAATGGGGGCAGACAGAGTAAGAAGAGGTTTCGGTGCTGGAGAGCTGCTACCAGCAGCCGGGGAACACAACACCGAGCTCACTCACATCAGCAGCTGCAGCTGCAGCATGGGCAGCATCTGACGCTCCTTGGTTCGCCTGTTGTGGAAGATGTTGTTGTCCTCCTCCATGGCAGAGTGTCTGTCCGTGGTGCAGGGCACATCCACCAGCACCTGCAGCAGCAGCAGATCCCACCTCAGCCCCTGCCCAGGTCACGCTCAGTGAGTCCCCTTGTCAGCCCCACGCCCACCTCCTCCACCCTTGCCAGCAGCTCTGTGTGCACTACACTGAACCTTAACTGTCTGGCTGCTTTGGCATTTTGGGAACGTGCAGAAATGGTGGAAAACATCCCTCACTCACAAGGGTCCTCATGTAATGTTCCTGCTCTGTGTGTGTCCCTGGCAGACGTCACTGCAGCACACACGGCCACTGCTGCGGCAGCGACGCCTCATGGAGCACCCAACCCAGCCCCTGGAATACCACACCCAGCCCCTGGAA